>BQNB010201689.1:0-10893 GCA_026074375.1 Tanacetum coccineum
GTAGAAGTAGATAAAAGGTTTTTAAAGTTTTAGTTTAAAAATGTATTTTAAACCCAATTTGGTTTGACAGCTTTTAAGTAAAGGGGTGTTTGGGATAACCTTAAAACGGGTCAAAACAGGTTTTGGCATGGGTCATGGCCATGAGGTTGGCTTTAGCTTAAGTTTTTAAGCAATTTCAAGCTGTTTTTAGAAAGTTTTTAGTTGTAAAATAGTTTTCTAAGGTTTTTTAAAACTATGTTCAAAACTGTGAATTTTTTTAGTAACCCACAAGTGCTTATTTGATTAAGCACTTGTGGTTTGAGTTTAAGCACAAAAAGAGTGTGTCTTTAGTGTCCAAAAAGGGCTGTCAAAAGCCCTTTGTTCCTTTGACTTTATAAGTCAAAACTCACCAAGTATCCTTTGTTACAGTTTTTAATAAACCCAAAACACCTTTTTCACTATCAAAATTAAACAAGTAAAATTGATTTTTAGAAGTTGAAAATTGGTGCACAAGCCCCTTTGCTATCATACTCCATCTGTTTGAGCTTATTTTATTGTTTAGAGCTTATTTGACAGCTTTTAGCAAGCTGTCAAATAAGCTACTAAAGCTAAGCTTAAATCTCCCCTGGTGCAAAGGGGAGATTTTAAGCCCTTTGTTCTCTGTCTTGTTGAGTTCTAAAGCCCAAGTCTTTGGCTTATTTTGAAAGCTTATAGGCCCTTGTATAAGCCCTCAAAGTTTCAGACCTTGAAGAGCTTATTTGTGGGCTTATTTCTAAGCCAAAACTTGCCTTTTGGCTGTTTTTGCATTCCTTAGGCTGAGGAATTGTTGAATTTTGATTTTAGCTTATTGAGCTTATTCCATAAGCTCAAATTGCTTCCTCATAGCATTTTAAGTTAGTTTAAATAGTTGTCAAGCTTATTTTTTCCTTTTTCTAGCTTATTTGCCCAAGTGACTTAGTAAAATTAGCCTCTTAAGCTTTGGTTGAGCTTTTCTGTCAATAAGCTTCCCACAGCTTATTTAGCCTAGCTTTTCCTTTCCTTTTTAGTTTATTTAAGTTAGTATAATTCCCTTTTGCTTATTTTGGTCCTTAGCTTAGCTTATTCGACCATAAGTAGCAAAAAGACTTAAGCAAGTTTAGCTTAAAAGTCTCTTAAGCTTGCTGTCAACTTTAAGCTTATTTTTAAGCTTATTCTTTTGATAAAAGTGAAAAGTGCATTTGTTAAAGTTGTTTAATATAAGCTCCTTAATAAGTTTGTAGTTTTAAGTTTTTGCTAATTCTCACTTTTTAATAAGCCAAAAATAAGCTAGATTCGTAGGGTCTAATTCGTACTTTTCTCATAGTGTAGGGTTACCCGTTTAGTCTATAGTGTAAATTTACACAAGTTTGCCCGCCTACCTTTCACTTTATTTTTGTTCATTTTCTACCCTAGAGTTTTTCGAAAAATAAAAAAGGGGGAAAGACAAGAGGCCGGGTGAGCAAGACTCGAACCCGGGACCTCTCGATACAAACCCCCTTTTACACACACACTCTACCACTGCGCCCTTGGGTCTTTTTCGTTATAGACTCAAGGGCACTTGGTATTTATGTGCGTTTTGGGTTTTTAGCTTATATAAGCTGTGAAGCTTATTTCGGGGCTTATTGCATAAGCTGGTAGGTGTTTCTTATTTTTCGTAGGTAACTTATAGTGTCTAGTATTTTTTGTAAAATTTTCAGAATTTTTCGTAAACATTTAGTATTTTTTATAATTTAATTTAGTTAAAAGTTTATTTAATTCATAAAAAATACAAAAATTATCAAAAAAATATTTTGCTTTTTTAGAAAATTTTCTTTTATCATCTAGTTTGTAGGAAAAATATAAAAATTTTCGTAGGGTCATTTTTACAACTTTTTACTTTTTAAAGCACGGTCCGGGTGCGGGATTTTGTTTTGACTCGTTTTTGGGTCAAACGAACTCCGTTTTCGGTCTAGTCTTTTTCATTCTTCGTTATTTGGTCCATAGAGTAGTTTAGAAGCGAAAATTTCTTCGTAGGGTTATTTTTAAAGATTTTAGGTTTTCCCCCTTTTGTCCGGGATTCGGGCCTTCGTTTTCTAGTTTAATTTCGTAATTTCTAGGTTTTTCTTAAACGTTTTAGTCCGTTATTGTTTAATTTGACTTTTTCAACTTCCCAAACTCATTCCTTCCTTCAAACTCAAATCTTCGATCGTATCGATTTACCATTCCAGCCTCGTTGGGGATTTACGACCCGGGAAAGCTCTATACTACTTCTCGGTATCATTGACTCTGCTTTTAGACTATTCTTACTATATATTTTATATTTTATTATATTATATATATTTTAAGGTATAGTCAGAGCGGATCAATTTTTGGCGCCGTTGCCGGGGAGGCTGTGCAACCGTTTATCTTTACGTTTGACCATCTGTTTTTGAAACTGTGAATATTTTCTTTTATTATAAAAATATAAAAAAGTACAAAAATATTTTTCATTTCTTTTTAGTATAATTATCAGTATAAAAACCAAAGAAAAACCAAAAACATAAAAACATTGTCCATAAAAAAAGAAAATAAAATTCACAACTTGGTAAAATACCAAAATATAATATTCTCAACTGAGGTATTATCATAATAAGTTCCGGTGAACTTGTTGGTTCCCAATTCGAACAAAAGATTTAAAAACTTGCCTTTTGTGTCTCTTACGACGTACGGCTCACCTCAGAAAATTAAACAAACTATAAAGTAGGTATAAGGAGGGTTGTTCCTACTCCTCCGCTCACCTGTGAGTTTATCTTTTTGAGAGCTACCGTGAAGTAAGCAGATTATTTGGTTTAAGTTGTCTTGACATATTTGAGCAAACTCTTAAAAGACGAAAGTGAAATAAACTAAACTACTCCTGCTACATTTTGACACCAAATGGAAGCCTAAAAAACAACCTTAAAACAATTTTAGCAAAGATCAAATAAAAACAGTTTGAAAAGATTTAAAAACCACATATTTAGAAAACTTATAGAAAAATACCTTAAATTTTCAAGATCAAAATTTGATCTGCTAAACTTGTTATTAGGTTTCTGTAAATTCTAGAAAAAGCGCATTATGGACAAGCTCAATCTGTTTGACGCTTCAATTGTCCCCATTAAATAAGTTCATTTTCCTACTTGAAATTCAGCCTGCAAAAGCCACTTAGACTTTCATAAGAAAACCAAAATCTCAGTATACTCTTAGTGTCATAAGCTATTTCATAAGCCCCTTTGAAAGCTTTAATTTGCTTCAAAATCCTTTTAAATTGGTAATATTTGTTGATTTTCAGCTAAGGCTTTTGCCTGAAGGCGCGCGAGCTCAGAGCTATATATAACACACACACACACCATCTCACCTCTCCGGGTTAATAAATCGCGAAAGGTATGCTTTTTTTTAAAGTGCCCTTTTATTGTTCATGAATCGCGCTCCAAAGGGGCTTCCCAACCACTCTCACACACATGCGTTCTCTATATATATCTGAGATACACTAAGAACGAACCACCCAGAACGCAAGCCATAACGCATACCCCCCCAACAACTCGTTGCTGAGCGCGAGAGAAGCTTGTTAGCTACACACACACACACTCGTAGAGAGTGATTCGACCACTCACTCCGACACTCTCTCCGTGGGAGCGCGCGAGACTCCAAAAATCCGCTATCCGGGGAGAGTAGCAGAGTATCGAGATCAGTTAATTTGATTAGTTAGGTCTTAGTCTTTAGTTTATTTGCATTCTAGTAGATTTTAAAATCCAAAGAAAATAAAAATAAGCCATTAAGCTTAAAAACCAATATGTCTGTCTTATTAGTGCTTTTTCAGCTTATTTGTTGAGTTTCATAAAAAATTTCAAGTTTTAAAAGTGCTTATTTTTGAGAGCTTTATAAAAGTGTGTAAAAAATTTGCAAAAACAAAAACTGTTGGGAAAGAGGGAAGCCCTAAGTGAGCTAGAGCTCAAACTCGGGACCTCTACCTCCCTCAACCAACAATTTTAACACAACACTCACTACCAACAGCGCCCTTGGGTCTTTTGCGTGATTCATTGCAAACCAAATAAATATAAGGACGTTTAGTGTAATAAGCCTATAAGCTGTTTAGGCTTATTCACAGCTTATTTAAATAAGCTGCTGTGCTAATTTTATTTTTCATAGGATCTTTATTACTTTAGTTATTTTCTGTAATTTTTTTAGATTTTTGTATTAACATTTTGTATTTTTTATAATTTTTGCTTTTCATAAAAAGTCATAGTTGAGAAAAATGCTTATTTTTATGTGCTTTATAAGTTTGTAAAAAAAATTTGCAAAAACAAAAACTGTTGGGAAGGAGGGAAGCCCCAAGTGAGCTAGGGCTCGAACTCGGGACCTCTACCTCCCTCAACCAACAATTTTAACACAACACTCACTACCAACAGCGCCCTTGGGTCTTTTGCGTTATTCATTGCAAACAAAATAAATATAAGGACGTTTAGTGTAATAAGCCTATAGGCTGTTTAGGCTTATTCACAGCTTATTTAAATAAGCTGCTGTGCTAATTTTATTTTTCATAGGATCTTTAGTACTTTAGTTATTTTTTGTAATTTTTTTAGATTTTTGTATTAACATTTAGTATTTTTATTAAAAACTTAAAAAATTCATAAAAAATAAAATAAAAGTCAGAAAAATATAAAACTTTTTTTTTAATTTTCTTTTATCAAATAGTTTCTAGGAAAAAATTTAGAATTTTCATAGGGTCATTTTTTCAAAAGTTCATTTTTTAAAGAACGGGATTCGATCCCATTCTTGTTTTGACTCATTTTTAGTCTTAATCAACTCCGTTTTCGATCTAGTTTTTTTTAAACTTCCTTTTTAGTAAACTAGGACCCATTAATAGTAAAAAAATCATTTTAGGATTAAAATTTGAGATTTTAGGTTTTTAGCTCGCGTTTTTAGGTCACCGTTTTAGGATTTAAGTTAAAATTACTTTCGTTTTAGGTTTTCTTTTGCTTGATTTTGCATTTTTACTCGTAGTAATAGAAAACCAATCATAATCTTGTCATATTCAAACATCGAATATCAATTCGTCATTCGATTTTCAATTGCACACCTCGTTGGGACATAACGACCCGGAAAATCAAACTTCCGGTTACATATATATTTTATTTTGTGAATTCTTAACCAGTCCTTGGCTAAAGGAATTTGGTTGATTGTTTGCCTATATATTATATATATACATGCCTTACCCATATGAAGGTGTTTCCTCTCCTTTGTATACTAGAGAGGAGTGGAACGGACCCCATGCACCAGAACGTAGCATCTTGTGTAAGGATATTTTCAAGGATCCGGATGTATGCAGGAAGGCTTTGGATCGGACCATTACACCGGCCGAGCTTAGTAGGACTGAATCTTTGCTTCCACTAGAGTTGTCAAATCGTGTTAATGTCCTTAGTGCTCTGTTGGTTTCTCATGGCTATGAGTTGAATTCTAGTTATGCCAACTTGGTTGGCTCATCTTCAGGAGAAGCTTGATAAGAAAAAAAGGGATGTTAAGTTACTTCGTTCGGAGGTTACTTCCTTGGACAGTAAGCTTGAGAATTTGTAAAGAGGTTATGATGCTTTGGGTCAGGAGAATAGGTAGTTGCGTTCTAAGAGGGATGCTGCTTCTAAGGAAGTAAAGAAGCTGCAGTCTCAACTTACCAATGATAAAACTACTTCTGCAAGTTTATTAGAGGAACTAACCCATACCGATGCTAAGTTATCAGAGCAAGCTCCTACTGTGAGAGATCTGCAGAATGAACTTGTCCTGGAGAAGTCCAAATATCAAGGATACAAGGATGTTATGGATGGTTTATGGGAGGAGGTTACTCAGTTTGTTGGTTCTGGTGTGTAGAGTCATGTTTGGAAGTTGTTATCGAGTGATGAATTTCATGCTGCTCTTGCTCGTGTTGCATCTCTTGGCATAAATTATGGTGTTGAGAGGGGGTTACGCATGAGGCGTACCGATGTTGAGTTTGAAGCAGTATCCAGAAAGTTTCTAAAAATTGATGCGGCGTGCTTGGTTATTTTGAAAAGGCTCTGGTTGATTTTCCTACGATGCCTTTTCCTTTTGTAAGCAAGATTGATGCGGCGTCCAAAAGTACTTTTTTTATGTGGCCCAGATATTGCTGGATAAATTCGTTCATTCGGCTACCTCAATTTCTGTTGCTCCCTCCAGTGTTAATGAAGCTCCAAAACAAGTGTCTCATTGACCATGCTTCTGAAGGTTTAGCCGCCAATATTTAGATTGACCTTTATGTTTGCTAGATTTTGTCAACTTTTTGGATGTGTAATGTTCTGAACACTTGTAAATGGTTTTGTTACTATCGCCTTTTTTGATGGTGTTTTGCTTGCACCACTTCAGGTCTTGTGGTTTGCCCAACTTATGTTACCTTGTGCTTTTGTCACTTTCCTTTATGGTGTTGCACTTAACTTGCTTATTTGCCTTATTTTTACATAGTATATTCATGTTTATCCTTTGTATTTGTTTGTTTGATAAGACGCAGCAAAGGTGTATATCGATGCAGAGTATTAGCCAACTCTTTACGTCTTGAGCATACATACTTAGACATTTGTTATTAGAATCTATGTAGCTTATACGGTGTTTCTCCATCCGATGTAGCTATTCATCAGAGAGTTTTCGTAGGAGGGGGAAGACTTTATGCTTCCACCCTTCCACTAGCGAACTTATGTGTTTCTTTCTTTCGCCCTTGTTGTTGCTTATTATTTCATCCGGAGGTAGCGAACCATCCGATGCATTTGTGTTTTCATGGATTCAAAAGTTGTTCTTTCATGCCATCATAAAGATGTATATTAGATCCGTTGCTTCCGATGTAAAATACATGTTTTTTAGAGGGTCTAGCAATAATTTTCCTCTTTTCCCTTACTTCCTATTACATGTAATATTTTCTCAAATTACTAGAGTGTCATGTGCGTGGTATTTCTGCACCTTCCATAGATCAAAGCTTGTAGGCACCCGTGCCATATGTTTCAACAACCTCGTATGGTCCTTCCCATTTTGGTCTAAGTTTGCTTGTGTTTTCTGCTTTTGATAGCTCGTTTTTTCGAAGGACGAATTCTCCTACCTTGAATTGTTTATGATGGACTCGTTGATTGTAATACTTTTCTACTTGTTATTTTCATCTTGCTTCTCTGATTGTCTCTATCTCTCTCTGCTCTTCGAGCAGGTTTAAGTTCATTCTGAGTGCTTTCTCATTTTCTTCATTGGACCTCTGTATTATTCTTCTTATGGGGATTCCTATTTCTGTAGGTATGACTGCTTCAGTACCATATGCTAGACTAAATGGTGTTTCCCTATTACTCGTTTTGGGTGTTGTCTAGCGGACCCATAACACATTTGGCAATTCCTCTACCCATGCTCCTTCTTCCTGATATAGCCTTGTTTTGATTCCTTACATTATGCTTCGATTAGCCCTTTCCATAGCTCTATTTCCTTGAGGATGATATACCGATGTAGAGACGAGTTTTATTCCTAGTCCTTCTGCCCAAGACTTGAATGGGTCGTTAATTAACTGGGTTCCATTGTCTGTTATGATGGTGACTGGTATTCCGAACCTGCATACAATGTTATAAAATGCGAAGTTTTTGACCTGTTTTCCTGTTATGCTAGTTACTACCTTGGCCTCTATCAATTCGGTAAAATAATCAACAGCTACAATCAAGTACTTAATTTTGCCCGAAGCCTCGGGAAGAGGTCCAACAATGTCTATTCCCCATTTTCGAAAGGGCCACGCTGAAGTGACGGAGATCATGTCATTTTTTGGTAGCTTCGGTACGGTGGCGTATACTTGACATGAGTCGCAGCTTGATATCTCATTGTTGGCATCCTGATGCATGCGTGGCCAGAAGTATCCATCATTCATAGCTTTATGGACTGCCTTCCTTGGTCCATCATGCATTCTGCACGACCCCATGTGTATTTCCTTTATCAGATATTTGGCTTGCTGCGGACCTATGCATCGGAGTGGTGGCCATAAGTAAGATTTTCAGTATAAGACTCCTTCCTCTATGGTGTAGTTGCGTGCTTTTTCTTGAATCGTTCGTGCCTCAGCAACATCTTATGGTAGGATTCCATGTTCAATATATTCTTAGATCGGTGTCATCCAAGTTCTTGTTGCTTCTTCAATGATTGCATTGACTTTTACCGTATCCACCGATCGCTCACTGAGTTCCTCAATCAGCACTCCCTTTGTTAATCCTTCACATTGCACTGCTGCAAGCTTGCTTAAAGCGTCGGCTTTTTTATTATCTTCCCTCGGTATGTGGCTTATCTAGAAGTTGTTGAAGCTATAGATCATTTCTAAGGCTTTTTCCTTGTATTTCTTGGTTTTTTCACTTTTTGCTTCGTATGATCCTTCCACCTAGTTTGCTACCAACTTCGAATCTACAAATGCATGCATTTTTCGACATTCATTTTTGCTGCTATTCTTAAACCTGTCAGCAGCGCTTCATATTCCGCATCATTGTTTGAGTTGGCAAAGTTTAATCGAAGAGTGTAGGAATATTCTGCTCCTTTTGGATCTATCATGATGATACCTTCCCCGGATCCGTGCTCATTGGAGGCTCTGTCAGTATATAGTTTCCATGTGTCTGTTTCGATCCCTAAATTTTCAGGTGTTTTGTTCCAGAGCTTCCTGCTCTTCCCTGCTTTTTTCTTCTGTTAAAGTATCGTTTGGCCCACTTGCTTTTACTTGTGTAGAGTTGTCCTCTGCCATTGTGTCTGCCAGGAAATCGGTGAGTACTTGTCCTATAATCGCGCTTCTTGGGGCGTATTTGATGCCATAGGCTTCGAGCTTAATTCCCCACTTAGCCAATCTTCCCGTTGCTTCTTGATTGTTTAATATTTGACTTATGGGTTTGTCTACGATAACCTTGATTGTAAGGACTTGAAAATACCTTCTCAATCGTCTAGCGGCATGTACTAGTGCTAGAACTAGCTTTTCTGTCGATGGGTAATTAATTTCAGCACCCTGCTGTGTACTGCTTACGTAATGGATTGGGGCTTGTCTCCCATGTCTTTCCACTAATAGAACGACGCCGACTGCTTCGTTGGCCGCTAATAGGTAGACCATGAGTTCTTCTTCCTTCTTTGGGGCAGTTAAAGTTGGTAGCTCCGTTATCAGTTTTTTCATTTCCTAGAATGCTTCTTCGGCCTCTGTTGTCCAATGAAAGTCCTTTTGCTTGTACACTTTTTAAGGTTTTTTAGGCAGGGTAGGGCCTTTTTCGTTGCTTTAGAAAGGAATTTGTTCAAGGCAGCAAGCTTGCCGCTTAGCCATTGCATTTGTTTCAAGTTGCTTGGTGAGGGCATGTTTACTACGGCCTTTGCTTTCTCTGAATTTGCTCTGATTCCTTCGAAAGTAACTATATATCCTAAGAATTTGCCATCCTCTATACCAAAGGAACATTTTTGGGGATTTAGCTTCATGTTTACCTTTTTTAGTGCCAACAATGTTTTTTCAACGTCTTTTATCATTTCTGGTTCTGTCTTACTTTTGATGACCATGTCATCCACATATGCCTCCAAGTTCCTTCCCATTTGTCCTTTAAAAACGGTGTCGACCAATCTTTGATATGTTGCTTCAGTATTCTTTAGTCCAAAGGGCATTTTTGTGTAAAAAAAGACTCCTTCATCGGTATAGAACGCCATTTTCTCTTCATCCTTTTGGTCATTTGTATTTGGTGGTACCCCTTGTAGGCGTTTAGGAAACATTTGTACTTGAACCCCATTAAGGATTATATCTTCTAATAGATCTCTACAGAGGATATAGGTCCTTTGGACATGCTTTATTCAAGTCATAAAAGTCAATGTACATCCTCCAGTTGCCGTCTGGTTTTTTGACTAGAATAGGGTTGGCTACCCAAGTGGGGTATTGTACCTTTCTAACTATTCCATCCTTAAGCCATTCTGCAACTTCATCTTTTACTACTTTTCTTCTGTCTGGAGCTATGCTCCGTTTCCTTTGCACCCTCGGCTCTATGTGAGGGTACGTCCTGAGTTCGTGTTCTGCAATAAAGTGGGGAATTCCGATCATGTCTGCTGGAGTCTAAGCAAAAGCATCGGCATGCTTCTGTAATATTTCAATGAGTCCAGATCTACACTTAACGGACAAGTTTCCTCTGATAGTAACGGTTTGGTCCGGATGGTCGTCATGATTGACCACCTTCTCCGGAGGCTTGCTTTCGAGTGGTCTTTCAAGGTGTTCGTCCTTTCCCTCAACTTTTTCATTTGTTTGAGTGTCTTTCTTAGGTGGGCTGGCTAGTGGTTGTATGGTATCATTTGGCTCTCAAGATTGTTCGTTTGCCATCGACCTTCTTTTTTGCCTTGGTTGGTCGTTCCCACGAAACTCGGTGCTTGTATTTGGGGGAGGGTGATCCTCCCTTCCATGGCTGGTCTTTGTGCTTCTTCCATCCTTCGACATTCATGGAGAATTTCTCTCTTGGTTATCATTGTTGCAATCCCATTGGCGGTGGGGAATTTTATCATTGAGTGGATAGTGGAGGCTACAACTCCTAAGCTTCTTAGACCGGTCCGTCCCAATATGACATTATAGGAGAGTGGATTTTAACGACCCCAAATTCCATTGGTATAGTTCGGAGCCTTTCCAGTTCTCTAATAGTCACATTTAGGATGATGGCTCCTATTGGGTAACTTACTTCGCCAAAAAATCCCTCCAACGGCGTTCTGGACTCTTTAAGCTTTGCCCTTGTTTCAGCTCTTAAGTTTCAGAAACAATGTTCATACATAACTTCAAAGGAGCTTCCTCCGTCAATATAGATCCTTCAGACCATGAATCCTTCTATCAGTGCTTCAAGTATTATGGGAGAATCGACTAGCTGACACCCTGGAGTGGAAGGAAACGATATCTCGTTGTCT
>BQNB010201690.1:0-10893 GCA_026074375.1 Tanacetum coccineum
GCAGGCCATAAAAACGAAGTTTGAAAAATCTCATTTAACAGTAACCACTAACCAAGTATAAGAGCGTCCACAATGGCTCAAATGAGCAAAAGCTTTTTACTTTTCTAAAAAGCCTTTTGAATGGTTTTTGTGCATTGCAAGAAAAGCTTTTTGAAAAGCTTTTCCACAAGACTTGATAAACCTCAAGTCATTCTTCAAAGCTTTTAGTCATTATAGTGTTATGCATTAAATGCATCAAGTCATTAAAGACTTGATGCATTGTAGATGCTCTAAAGGGGTGTTTACTAAATTAAGTGGTAATATATGAGGGTCTTACCTAGCTATTTATTAGGGAGACTCTAGTTTTAATGAGTCCCCCAATTAAGATGTATTAAGGGTTAAACCTACTAATTAAGTGGAAATAAGGGAAAAAGAAACACCCCCTAATAGTTGTATGTTTAGATGGGTCAGGAAGTATCATAGAGGGTGTTTGGGATTGCTTATTGAAAATAGATTATCCGTTTTGAAAATGAATAATCAGATAATCAGCGGTTGCAAAACGTGGTTTTAAAAACTAGTGTTTGGATCTGATTATGATGTTTGATATCACAATAATCAAATAATTAGTTTTTTTAGTGTTTGGCAAATTAGATATTACATGTAAAATGACTAATTATGGTTTAGATGGTCATGAAGTTAATCATAGAAGGGTGTTTGAGATTGCTTATTAAAAATAGATTATCCGTTTTGAAAACGGATAATCAGATAATTAGCTGTACAAACGTGGTTTTAAAAACTTGTGTTTGGATCTGATTATGATGTTTGATATCACAATAATCAAATAATTAGTTTTTTTAGTGTTTGGCAAATTAGATATTACATGTAAAATGACTAAAATAGATTTAATTTTATAAAAACAAATAATTTACAACACTATAAAAATACTATCAAGTTTACCATTTATTTTCCTATAATAATAAAATTAAACTATATAAGCCAATATTTTAAGGGTAAAAGCCGTTTATTACCAACCTACTTTTTCATTTGTACCGTAATGATCAACTTACTTTTTTTCATACTCATTACACCCACGTACATTCAAATTTTATTCGATATCACCAATATGACCATAAAATGACTATATTACCTTTGTTTTCTTTAACATATTTACAATCATATTTTTTTAATCTTAATTTTTAAAAAGTACTTTAACGAGTACTTTAACAAATTTAAAATTTTTTACTAAATTTTTTTTAAAAAAGAATTTATAAATTATTTTTTACGTTATTTTTAGTAAAAAATTTTAAATTTTTTCGTACTTTTTAAAATTTTAATTTTTTCTCAAAAAATAAGTTAATTTTTTCCACAAAAAAATTTAGATTTTATTAAAAGTTAAGAAAAAAAATAAAAAAGTAAAAAAATTCGAAGTAAAAAGTAAAAAAGTTTTAACTTCTTTATTTTTTCTTAACTTTTAGAAAAAATAGTTTTTTGTTAAATTTAAAATGTACAAAAAAAATTAAATTTATTTAAAAAAATTAAGATTTTATAAAGTATGAAATTTTAAAAAAGAATAATTACTTGTCAAGGTACGAAATTTTTAAAAAAGTAATTTTTTTAAAGTACGAAATTTTTTAAGTATATTGTTTTTAATTCGTACTTTTTAAAAAATTATGATTTAAAAAAATTATGATTGTAAATATGTTAAAGAAGACAAGGGTAATATAGTCATTTTATGGTTATTTTATTGTCATATTGACGATATTGAACAAAATTTAAATGTACATGAGTGTAATGAGTACGAAAAAAAGTAAGTTGGTCATTACGGTACAACTGAAATCTTTACACGTATTTTAATTCTAACATTATCTTATCGCTTCACACTCACTTTCCTTTTCCCACACCAACCCTTCTTCCAAGTTCTTGCAAAAACAAGCTGCCTCCATCATCAACCAGACAAACACTATAAACTACTATCAGATTTACCACTGATCATCACTACTGTAATGTCCCCATGTATAAAGTATATACATACACATGTAAGACACAATTTGTTGTTTACATAAATTTAGTATATCTTTTGGATTTGATTTTGTTTTTATCCGTAAGAAGCAGCATGAATCTAAGAAAAAATTAGGGGTAATCGTGTAATCTTGTCATAAATGAAGAATTGCGTTTTCAAAAAGTAACTCGGTAGGTGCTTATCCAAAATGGCGTTTTGAGGAGTGTGAAACGCAGATAATCACTTATTCACTCTTCTTATCCAAACACTATACACTAGATTGTTGCGTTTTGAAACTGGAATAATAAGATAATTCGGTTCGAAAAGCAACCCCAAACATCCCCATAGTAGTAGTTTATTAGTTGCGCTGTTTAGAAAGATTGTATGCTCTTTTGTATGTAACAAAGAGTTTTAAGACGGATGAGATAATTATCGTTCAATGATAAAATCATCTTTTTATTTTGCCAAAATCAAAGCGGTAAATTGCATTATTTTCAAACCGTGGTTGCCGACAATATTTTGGTTGGGACAGAGAAAAATAACATGTAAAAAGGTTTTAGATTTTAATATAATGGTAATAACGGACGCCTTTTACCTGGAGTTCGATTAGGCTCGCAAAATCTTGTTTTTGATATGTAAGTACTCCGACACTCCAACTGTCCAACATGTATAAATCGATTGACTTGAAGCAAGTCACTTTAACAGTTGTCCAATTAGCATGTCGAGTTGGAAACTGGCAACTTCAAAGTACGATTGGTCGAGGGTTTGTAAAGAAAAAACGATTGTTTCAAACAAATCAACCATGCATATAAAACTATACGTTAAATTGGATAGAGTTCATGGAGTGTTACTCGTAAATATATGGTAGCCCGAATCATTTGAATGATGGTTGCAATGACATACCAGGCATATTGTCCTTACATACCCTTAGGTCTAGTGGTAATTTCGACCAACAAGTTACCGATCATGCCAAACTTCAATAAAACAAACGAACACTCTTATCTTGTTGGAGCGAAGGTAGGGGGAGGTAAGATACAGGAACTCAAAAACTTCTACTGATACAAACAAATTTCAGTTGATCTTCAAATCATTTCATATCAAACTTTCTTTTGGACTTTAATTGATATCGAGTTTATATAGTAAGAGTGAGAAGAGTAGCAGCGGCATCGTTCGTCCACATGCCACACTCACTCAGCGTCATCAGCTGTATCGCGGCTTTCTCTCTTTTGGTGAGTTTTAATAAAGCGTTGCTTTTTTGGGGGAAAAAACTAAATGAACACTCGAATTCTTATACATGATTACACGAAGTAAGCTTCTTACGCTAAAGACCTCAACCAACCAAGAATTCCAAGGAGGCCAGCATCTAATACTGGTGACTTCTTTTCAAGTCCTGCAAGCAAAAAAACAGACATTAAAATTTTTAGTTACAACTTAGATTTCAAAAAATTATTATAGTTTTAGCTCAGATATCCAAATTTTTATTAAATTAATGTTTATACCAGGAAAATTTTAAGATACTGAGCTAGACTTACCAACATCTGCAGCTACTCGATGTGCACACATGACTCCCTACGAGTCAAAGCATATCTGGCCGACTATCATACACACCTTGTCCCTTAGAACAACAACTATCTCACCACACCAATATACTGACCATGGTTTATAGCCCATACAAGGGGTTTCTATACATAACAAAGATGCTAAAAACAACCAAGTTAGATAGCAAAATCGATTAGAGTAAAAGTCATAATAATTATCTTAATTTGAACTTACATGGTATTAAACACAGGCATCTCCCAACAATCCCGTGGGCACATTACGTGGCATTTTGGCCCATATTGCCCTATCACAAGCCAGATACCCCGCTGTGTGTTTTGGGTGTTCCACCTGCCAAAGAGTATAACTTTTAAGGTCTTCGTGTGCGTTTGTCATTTAAATCTATCCATTTTGTGGGTCCCAGTTATATGGCGTGAGCAGAAATGAAGACCCAATGGTACAAGTATTTAAAAGGGAAATAAAAAGTAAAATTTTCAGGCCGCTCAAAGAGAAATAAAAGAAGATTATATTTATTGAAACATGGAAAGTGTAGAATACCTCTATAAATTCAATGGATGATTTTAGACCCGGAAATAGTTTCTTTTCCAGTCTGCTGATTATTTTGTCTGCAACAAGCTTCTTCTTTACTTCGTAATCTTTCGTGGAAAGTCCCTATTTTTATTTTGCAAAAAACAATGTAAGAATGTACATACTATGCCAAGTGAGCGTTAATTATAAGAAACTAGTTGGTTACCCGCGCATAGCGGCGGCCGTACGGTAAAGAAAATTTCTACTAACTTCAACTCCTTTACCAATTACCTACCCGCTTAGTAGAATTTCGTCTTCACAACACTTTACAAATGTCAGTGTTCGTTCGTATGCGAGGTCGTTTGGGTTTTCCCGTAGCTTTACCGCAACAACCATATTAAACATCCTCGATGTAAAGGATACAACACAATCCTCAACCGAAAGTATCTAGTGTTTCACGTATCAACTCTTTAGTACATTTAATTACATGGGTTCACAAGTTGTGGCGCAACATATAAAATCTTAAACATAAAATAAACCCACTTAAAATGTAAAAACAACAAAAAATTATAAAATACAAGACAAAATCGTACTCGATCATCTTAATATAAAGAGCACAACATTATTTAAAAGAATAACTCGACTGAAATTAAGATCAGACAATCACAAATAATTGAGATAAACAAGATGATTTCAATTTTGCGAAATAAAGGTGAATTTATTTAATCAAAAATGCGACACATGCACTTTTTCGATGTGATCTCTGCAAAATGCTGATGGGATGACTCAACATTAGCAAGCAACCTTCTTAATTTTCAGTTATTTTAATGCGGTCCCACGCGATATAAATGCTTTATATAGCTAGCGATCAATAGAAGTATAGAAGTATAGAAGTATAGAAGTATAGATATAGATTACGTATATACTTACCATCCTAGGTGTCTGATATCAACTGCAAAGTTTTGATTTATCGTAAAAACGCTACCAAAAGTTATAAATTTTACCTATTGTACTAATAACAACCACTTATTACCAAAAAATATTTCCGCACTTTTAATAGAAAAGAGAATTTTTAGAATCAAACACTGCAATGTGAATCAAAGAATATATACCTGCCAATCCTCTATAGATGAAGTTGTAAATATGTGAAGAATATGACGTCCTCTTGGAGCCAACGATGAATCGAGTATAGTCGGGATGCTCAAAAATATACTCCCGTATGGCGCCTCTAAGTTTTTCCAATCATCCTGCTCGATTAAAAGAAATTATAAAGAAAATTTCTATGTGGAACGACACACAAGCAGAGTCGGTAAAATAGTCGCGTAGGGTAAGATATCAACACATGTTAGATTCATAAAGAAGCACTTATTTCCCAGAACCAAATAAAAACTTATCTACAAATAATGTGTGTGTCAAATATAACTGCAAAAAACTAAATTATTTCAGTAAATAATCTAAAATTTTGAATAAGTGTAGGAGGCTTTGATAAACTAATAATTCGAATTGGGCAACTTTCGACCCATTTAAGTTAAGCTAAGTCTTGTATTTGAACCCTTCGAGATAATATTGTAATCCAAATCAACCAAGCACGATGTGATATTAAAATGCGCGTCGGAAAACTGCGAATAATAAGCGACTCAACGACAAAAATGGTGGCAATCTGTATCATGGCAAACACCTCGCTTTGACTACAGCACGTCCTAATAAGAAAGACAAAGACGGGGTCCTTCTTTACATAAACTTTTTGAAAATTTTCTTCTTCTTTCGGTAGATCCTGCTTTTTCAAAAGTTTGCCTATAATTACACAGAAAGAGTATAATCTAATTATACAAATTATCAAGTATAGATAAGGATATAGAGGTTAAAAATAGTTGAGTGAAAACTAACCGAATGTATCCCATCTAGTAGCATTTGAGATTATAGTTTTGGCAAAGAACTCTCTTCCATCTGATAGTTTCACTCCTACCTACGATAATCAGTGACGACGCCAGGAATTTAGTTACAGGTGGGCCAAATGACAAACTAGCATTTACCCTACATGGGAATATCACTAAAAACTAACTTTATTCTAAAAGCAATTAGCCAATTAGCTATTTTTGGGACAAAAATGAATAGATAGAGAAACTACAAGTCATAATTATAAAAAAAATCTTGAATAGACATAATATCACAGATTGCACAAGGGTTAAACACAATAAAAAAAATGAATGACGATCAATATTTTCGCTGTGCGGAACACGCTAAAACATACATGAAATATACAGTAGATGCTAAAGGGTGGGCCGCATAAATTTGAGGGGCTAATGTAATATCAATCTTTAGGGTTGAGCTTCTCTACCGATCTTTCTCTGAGTGGCCAGCGCTGCGTCTTGGCGAGCTACAAAAACTCTTAATCTACTCATAGTTGGGCAGAACTCGTTAAAGCTTATATGTGCTCAATCAAGTTTGGGCGTTCTGGCCATGGCATACCCCTACTAATCGACTAGTAGCTACGCTCACTCCCCACTCATCTCTGCGAAAGACAGGCATAAAAAAAAGATTAATATACTTTTGTTGCCACTTCACTGAATGAGAATACACGTACAATAAACACAATGAGAGTAGAGTTAAGTAAACTTTGTGCCACCCAATCAACACCATCACCTACGGTGTAATAAAAACAAATGGCGTTTAGGGCGACAGTTATGACAAAATTTCTTATAACTGGAATTAGACACAAACAACGGAGCCTTTATGGACTTATAATACACTATAAATGTATCTGCAACGATAACAAATAACTAGGAAACATCTTGAAACTGTAAGCAAACCACCCTATGAACCATAAACACTACATATGAAGGGAACATTATGAACCCGAAAATCACGCGAACAACAACTATTATCCATATCATTATCTGAGTACGTTAACAAATCTGCGTAAACTCCTAAAAAAACTACACATCCAAAACATGAGTAAATATCTTGCATAGAACTATATCAGTATGAGAGCTAAACTTACAGCTTTCCCGTTATCAATGATAATGCTTGTGACGTTTGCCTTGTAAAGTATTTCGCTTCCCTGATCAACTAAACCTTTTGCCAAGGACTTTGCAATCCCTCCGACCCCACCAACAGGGTAATTAATGCCCCCAAAATGTCGTCCACTAACACCGTAATTAGGCGCACATAAAGATCATAAACCCATGAGGGTCACAGAAGAGAGAACGAACAAACGCGTACATCATACACAAAAGAGGGATGCCTTCCAATGCCTGCATTGATTCATGGTGTTTGTAAAGCGTTAACCGTGCTCACGATAAAACAACCTGCCACGAACACAGATAACTAGGTTTCATATTATCGTGTGATTTTTCTAACTACCTTTGTCCTCAAGGGTAGTTTGGGAATTTCATATTATTTTATATTTTATTATTACGTGTGTTGATTTTAACGAATCACCTTGCAACATCAGCTATGAAAATGATATAAGCCCCGTATATATGAAAACTAAGAGGATAAAGGAAAAGTCAAACCTTAGGTAAACCTGTGAAGCCGATTATATACATGACAACCCTATTTTTAATAAAGACTTTGTTGGTCATATGCATATATAATACTTTGTTTGACTTCTAACACATTTGGCATGTTTCCCTCCGCTATAACTTTTTTTGGTTATCATTTAACTTGGCAAAAATAATGGGTAAAACCGATACTGACACAACTATCTGACAAAAGGTGAGTAGACGTAGTAAACGGGCCAAAATCGAGATGACACATCGGTAGTAGGCTCACCTCAGCATCTAGGAATGAGAGCACTTCGGGATCTTTGATGAAATTGCGAGCTATGCTTCCAGCATTTTGTGGCAAATCGTAAGCTGCAAAAGACAAATATAGCATATAATTTGCATTTAGCTTTGTTTTTTTTAACAGTTGAACAAATTGAACATAAAGAAACCAATCGTTAACCTTTGAACTAAATGAGTAAATGGAACACACAATCATAGTATATATCTTTAGCTTTCTCAGACATATAGGACAACAAAAGGAAAGTGACATGTCAAATGGTGCAAATGGATCCAAAAGGCTAAAGAGAGGTGTCAAGCAAGTTAAATATGCAGACCCTGTTTACATTTTACGGTGCGTTTTGAAAGTGATTGTTTTAACTTGAAGAATCAACATCAGATCATCAATCACTTAGAGCTACGGATGTACTAAATTTTACATCTATATTAGATAATCAGTTCTCTTATACACAATATACGTACCTAGTGTCAAACATTCCACAGGCTTTTTATATATACGGGCCTTATATCATTTTCATATATACGGGGCATGGGGCTTATATCATTCCACAGGCTTGTACTAAATTTTACATCTATGAAAATAACCTAGTGTTTCCATGTTTCCATGATTTTAATTTAATCAAAAAACACACTGGCATGTGGTGTCAGAAATTATACCATTTCTTTTGACAAAATTAATAATCAAACACAGTCAAAACAGACCTTCCAGCAAACATCATAGAATTTGAGAATCCCTTCCTTTTCGTGAGGGAATCTACTCGTAAGTTCTGAAATGAAATCATTATATTCACGTGTACTAGGTGAACACACACACGAATATTGAGCTTTGAGGCGTAGATGCAACAACATACGGCATGGTTAGGGTTGTAGGGTGTAGTCTGAGTGCTCGGTATCACGTCCCAAGCTCTTTAAACACAACCAAACTGCCCACCCTGCAATCTGAGGTTATTAAATTCAAATTTCCCTATGACAAAAGAAAAGAATTTGACAAGTAAATCACCAGATGCCTGAACAGATAAATGCATATTTTTCAACATGACATATTTTTCCATGTTTGGCAGGTCTTATATTTATTTCTCGATTGAGCATGATCACATTATATCCATAATCACATATAATAAAGGAACATACCATCATTGTATATACTGTATTACATGATATTGTTCAGAATCATATGTTTCGCTAAAGGTGTATATGAATACACATTACTAAAAAGTAATAACAATCAGTTGACTATTGTGACAAAAACTTGTTAAGATTCCGATTCTCTGATTATCCAGGGTCAAAGTACAGTACCAAACACAATGTACAACCAATTGATACAAGTGCTCGTAAAAAGAACTACTACAACTAGCACTCGACTAATTTGAGTCCAACCATTTCGACACATGTCACATCACAAAAAAAACACCAGCACATGCGCCAACTCCACCCCTTATAAATATTTTCCATACTCAAATGAAAGCTCCATTTTTATACAATTATTTTTAACTCTACAATCATACTCATATAATCTTTACCCATAACAAATTCATTAGGGATGATATGTTACAAATGTATCTAACGGAGCACATTAAGTGCGTATCAAACACTTTTTTTCCTATTAAATACACAAACTTTCTAATCTTCCTAGTATATGTACTAACAAAAATGCTAATTCCTCCTACAAAACCTTCCTACTAAATGAACAGATTAGGCAATGCTGAAGTGGCACCGGTCATTTACTACACACAACAGGCTGGTGTATTTAATCAGGTCTTTTAATACACAAAATAGGCGGAGCAGATTAAATAGGGAAAAATGGTTTGATACACGCAAAAGAGTTTTGTGTTATAGTTAACTATCACAATTCATTAGTACATAAGTGCATTACACAACAAAATTGAACGAAATCAATAACTACCTTATCGCTGAACCCGAACATAACAGATGAACCAACATCAAAAGTATACCCATCTCTCTCATAAAACCCCGAACTCCCACCCGGAATCACATACTTCTCAAGCACCAACACTTTCGCACCCTTAACCGCCAACTGCGTAGCAGCAACCAATCCACCAATCCCTGAACCAATCACAATAGCATCATAACCACCACCACCACCACCCTTAACTGCCACATCACCACTCTCAACCACCTTACCAACCCCCATAACAGAATTACTCACTTTTACCCCAAAATTCACCATTTTTTTACTTTTTTCACCAAAATTAAAAAACCCCATTTCATTATAACGGAAAAGACTCACTTTTGAGCCTTTTAACCATTTGGGTTCGTTAAAAAGAAGGGTTTTTGAGGGTGTTAAACATGAAATTAACTGATTTGAGCATCTGGGTATTGTTAAAAATGATGAACTTAATAAAGGGTTAGTCTTGAAATCATTGTTTAATTGAGAAGTATGAAAACCCATTTTCATGGTTCTTGATTTTTTAAGGTGTATAAAAAGTGTGTGTTTTTTATAAGTTATTTGAGGGAGAAGTGGTTAAGGTGGGATTTTTTGGTGGGAGAAGAAGAAAAGGGGGTGTTTGGATTAGTTATTTAATGACACGATAATGTGATGATTCCAACTAAAAATATGAAATGATTCGGTATGTAATGAGACAAAATGTGCACCAAAAATTTGGATTTATAGGCGTTTAGTTGTGTTGTGGTATCTTTGTTGGTTCAGTTTGGATCTTTTTGGCCTGCAACCACCATTTCAGGTCTGAGTTTGTAAATGGTATAAACACTCAACAATATATTAAAACAATGCGTATGTTAAATGGAAATTACAATATACTCTATACTACTTTATAAAGCATTTATAATGTGAGACTCATTAAAAATTAAGATAAAAAGGTACAATCTAAACCATTCATCTCATTTTTTGAAATCACATCAAAAAGTGACATGTGTCACATTTTGATTAAAAAATCACTTTATTTTTAAATTGAAATATCTTTTTATCAATTTAATTTTATTATGATCTAATTTCACTATATTTTTTAAAATTTTGTGCTCTTTAATTTAACATACATTTTGTTATATTTTATAATTTTTTTGTTTTTTACAAGGTTTATTTTATGT
>BQNB010201694.1:0-10893 GCA_026074375.1 Tanacetum coccineum
GAATGATAGAAGTTTATACAAGAAAATTTGTATTCCAATTAACCGTCACATTCTAGACGATGAGTCACAAGATGATAAACGAGTGTTACAACTCAGGGTCGGAAAGTAAATGACAGGTAGGATAAACAAATTTACACGATATTCGGATGTCGTGTAAAACGGTGACATGAAAAGCCAACGAAAAGATTGTGAAAATTCACAATATTATTCAATATGATTTCAAGAATTTATCCAAGATGTTTCTCGTGAATAAGCGCACCCGGTCGAAAATCAATTTGGATATCTATATGGATAGCTTAAAAGGAGTTAAATAAGGGAAGTAACGCACGCGAGTAGTAAAACGACAATTGTAAAAATCTCATCGGATAAAACACTTATGTAATTCCAAACAATCGTATCGCGAAGGTACGCACAACCGATTTAAAGTAAGTCAGGTAAAATAGTCGGTTCGAATTGAACGAGTATATGTAATCGGTCATTACATACCTATAATAGATAAAAATAACGCTAAAAAAAAATGAGCAGGAGAAGTCTGGCAACATACACGCACGGATACGGTGTGAAAATAAGTGTGTAAGGTCACTACATATATAAAATTTATGCAACATACGAATGAACGCAATGCGTTAAAATGAATATGAAAATTTTAATAATGATTTATTTAAACATGTAAATAATTGAATTATGGTTAAACATGTAATTAATAGAATAATGATTTATTTAAACATATACATAAACATGAAACTTTAATATAAAGTTTTGATTATCGAAGAATATATTGATATGAATCATAGTATTTATTTAATAAATACTAAACAATATTATATTCATGAATAAGAAATACTAAAATAGTAATCACTTGAGGATGACTTGAGTGGGAACTACGAGGAGTATTTTGCGAGCAAAAAATTTAGAAAAATAAAGTTATAGTTTAGGTACAAATATGTTTTTGCCCTAGTTCTCTATAACTTATAGCTCTTGATACCAATCTTTAACACCCCAAATTTACGACAATATTCGGGTCCAATAATAGGGTGTATTAATGAGTACAATAGTCATACATTATATAGAATGACCCAAAAAGAGATGTTATTAACATGTTCCATTCCAAAATATAAAGATAAGAGTGCAAACGTTGTCCCAACATAAAGACTATTTTATAAAACAAGTTTGAAACGTCAAACAACCGTAAAAACATTGTTTTGAGGAATGGAAAATAAGTGATTTAGCAAAATCAGTTTTTAAGCGCAACTTCATCCTCGTTCCAAGCTCCAAGTCCTTAGCTTTGATTACCTGAGATAAACATGCTAAAAAGTCAACAATAATGTTGAGTGAATCCATAGGTTTATAAGAGTAAACATTAGAACACAAATATTTTTAATCATCGAAAAACTTGTGGCGCAAACAAGTTTTATATATAATTGCATTGAGCTCGTGACACCGAAACCTTTGACGAGATACTATAAAGTTTGCCCCATTAGGTTAGGTACTATTGCTATATACCTATTTCATCTCAAGTAATATATCCGTTATAGTGGGTGTTCCAAAAGGATTCATACCCCGGACGGGGAGTCACCCCATAGGCCTATTTATTACCATAGCGTCTACCCATCACAGGTAGTTAACGGTTCACGATATTAGGGTCTTTAGCAATAGGTACTCAAGCATTAAGCATACATTTCGGGTCCAGCATACCAAAAATAATTTGTGTTCAATTTAGTAAAACAAGCATGTATCCCCCTCGCGGGTTCTTAGTAAAACATTTAAAGAAGTAAAGGCGAGGCTATGAACTCACCGTATGAAGATGATCGAAGGATAAACCGAGTATGAGAAGATGACTCCAAAGATTAGTCGGGACCTATAAATCAAGTCGCGACTTAGAATGATATATGATATCGTTATTATAGAATAATTATACAATACTAGTTAATAAAATCCAAAACAAGAACAATATTGCACCACAACTAAACAAAAGTGTTTTTATAAAGTCTAATGATGTCTAACCTTTGTTCATATCAAAATAAACATCTATTAAGTCTCTCCCTTTAATTCCTATCTTAATCTTACATGGTTATACTTTTCATTTTTCCAAACCTAGGCGTAAAATCCAATTTTCTTATTTTAGCCATTTTCATGAGAGCATAAATCCTAAACCATAAAATATATAGCCATGGGGCTTTCATCCCTATAAAGGCCTTGAAGTCTAATTTCCAAAACATCAAGCCTCATATCCCAATTGTTTACCAATTTTTATAAAAGGTCAAATTACGATCGCTAACTCAAAATAAAAACACCCTTTTGTAGAATTTAGTCACAATCAACGACCATATCCTCTTATTCCCCCCACCACCCCACCCCACACCCCCCCACCCCCCACCCCCACCCATAAAAGATATGATAGGTGAGGTTTTCTCCCTCTCAAAAACAAACATGAATCAAGTATTACTCAAAACACATCTCAACGCGCTCACACCAATAGAAAAAACTCCACAGTCCATTGATACAGCGCGCCACTACACAATCGATGTGGATCTCAGAGCAGCCAATAATATAAACACACTACACTCGTACGGCTCAAACCAGCACATTCATCTCAATCGGACACTCTTTCTTCTTTTGACGTTTTAGTCATAAGAATCCGAAAATAAAAATAGCGATTAGGTTGGTTCCCAATTGGAAAAGGAAGTTTATCTCATGATGTATAGCATCCAACCCAATCTTTAAAACCTTGACCTACTACATCAAAATCCTAGAGAAAAACATGTTTCCCAACATCAACTCCAGAATTGACCTCTTACCGTAAAATGACCATAACTTTCCCATACGGAATCGATACGGGAGTATCCAAATCGCACATTGAAGCTTAAGACTCCCTCTATCAAAATATGTAATTTTATCAGTAGCTATAGACCAAAAATTTGGAGAACAAGCTCCGTTTACCTGCTGTCCGAAAATAGCTCACAAAAATCCTATTTTAAATCAACAAATAACACATCTAAATCCTCAATTGAGCCATCACAAGGCCAAAATACTTCAATGCAATCTATCCCATAACCATTATACCTCACATACACTAACTTACCAAGATCAATTGAAAAAAAATTACATTCATGACATAGGGGGGGGATTGTATGGGGGGGGGGGGGGGTCTTTTGTCTACCAAATCAAAACATGCATTAACTAAGAGAATCAAAAACCTTAAAAAGGGTTTCTTAGGAAAATACTTACCCAAACTGATACAACTGAAAAAACTACAATGCGATCGACCATCAAATTTCAGTGAAGACCACCATCACAAGAACTACAATAAGATCTGAAAAAAGCAATTACCTGGACAACTATCCATCACAAAGAAGTACATCAAAGATCCCATAGAGCTCCATAACATCAAGCAACTAAATAAAAAACGTAAACGTACGAAATTTAATTAAAACCGAAACGATGAAAAAAAACATACAAATAAAAACGTTAACTAATAAAAAACTCTTAGTCATAGAATAAAAAATTACGCAAATACTTACGAAACTTACCGCGGAGGGGGTATGCAAGGGCGCGTTACTTATATTGCGCCGACATCACACAGTCTTTAACCCTTGAACGAATACATCGGATAGAATATAAATGATTACAATACACTCCCAAGATAATTAAAACCTTAAAAACGTAAAACTAAAACACCAAATTATAACTTCGCCATTGATCCTTGCCCTTAACTTACACTCCATTGCTTCTTCGCTAGGTCCCCGGTCACAATCGTGATCGTATGGCTGCGACAGAGAACACAACCTCATGTCCCTTTGTTGTTCAAAGTATCCGCTTGTTCAGCACATGTCCAACCTCCCTCCCGTGTTTGATTCATATCTAAAAATACGCCTAAGTCGATCTGTTTTCCTCCTGAGCTTTACATCCGATGCGGTTACCAATCAACCTAGACAATGCATCCCATATTCTTACGCTCACTCACCCACGATGAGCAGACGATTTTTGATCCCCTTTTTCGCCGCATCAGCTCATCGCTTTGTCACAACTAAACCGCCTCTGCATCGCACGTAATGAATTCTCCTGCAATCATTTTCATTGTTGACGGCAACATTAGTAATTCACAATTATACTAGCATCCCCTTGACTCTGCTGTTGAAACGACGACTAGACAACCAGTTCTGACTTGTGCTCTTGCTACCTATCCCGTCAGAGCCCTGGTGATGTTGAGGATTTAAATTTGCAATTCTTGCATTCTTTAATTAATCTTTTAGTAAAATCTCCCAACCATGGCACAAGTTTGGCGAAGGGAAGTCCGTTACAAGTTTAATAGTGAAATCATCTGCCTTTGACACACGATATTTGCGTCTCTGCTCCACTCTCACGGACCCTTAGCGCAATGGATGTTAATGTAAATCCACACAACAAAACCAAACCAACGGACGGGGCGCACCGACATTCATATATTCCTAACACCATAAACCGTCACGTTCGAGACCAAACCCCACCCCCCATGAGAGCCGTGGCAAGCATAAACAAACCAATAACCTATCTGGATTTTGTGGGCTCCGATTTTAGTACAACCAAAACCAAACACCCTTGTTTGATTTTCCTATGCTTCAATCTCTATCACATTGCTTCTAGTTCACATCCTTGATAAACCTAAAGCTTTTATCAACATAAAAACCCTAATTTCTTGATGATCTTCAAAACCATTAATTTTCTATAAATCATTGCATGGTTAATTCTCAAGTAATAGAGATTGATAAGTGTATTTATTTAAAAGATTGGGAGTGGAATGGAGATGTTTTTAGTGAGTTTTTGAGATGTAGATGGTGGTTTTAGGTTATCTGTGTCGAACCAGGAGGAAGAGAGAACAAGAATTCGGATGGTTTTCTAATTTTTAGGAGTGTGTGTTTTTTTATAGTTAAGATATATTTATATAAGGAGATTGTTAGTTACCAAAAAAAAGGGATGTGGTAAGGTTCGGCCGAATTTTAATGTGGGGAAGGAGTGGTCTTTGGCCTATTCCTACTTAATTAGCTTACCTTATTAACCTAAGGGCCCTAAAACATTCCTAGCCCGAAGCGTTTTCCTAAAACGTGATTTTCGTTTAGGTGGCAATAAAAAACAACGATGGACTACCGAAAAATAAAAAAAATAAAAATAATTTGGCAACACAGGCCCGTATACAGGGAGTCACTGGTTTTACTTGATCGTAAAAATTGATAATTTTTCAATTGTAAGCTCGCCAGGGTTTTAAACTTGACGATTTAATAGTATAAAAATCATAAAGAAAATAAAAACAAATGAATAAAATTTTAAGATTTAATTATAAATTTAAATATAATAGTGACCTTAAATAACGGGGTTTAGAATTTAATATATATTTCACACTTAAAATACAGGATCTCCGTGATTTCTCAGATCGGTAACGAATTGTGTAGTTGCTATTTCTATTGAAGTGAGTTTCTCGTACCTCATTTTATCACTGTTTTTCCATTGGGGTAATGGGGAGGGGGGGGGGGGGGGGGGGGGGGGAGGGGGGGGGGGGTACATAATATAAGCAACTCCCACCCCACCAGGCATATATAACACGTACCACTGATGAATAAACCCAAACCCCCTACACCCGCCCTCTCAATATCTTACTCCACAAACATCTGGGATTATAAAACCACTAGACCTCTCCACACCCCTCGTGGTTGGTTTAGGGTTAGGTTTGACATATCAGTGACGTTCGACGACCGTACTATTGTGTATGCTCACATGTTACGAACAAAACCTCACACCAAAAACCACCTTGCTTCCTCGAGTTACCATGCTTGCTTTTCTCAGAAACAGGCAAAGCCAACCTTTACACAACGCAATTTCTTCCTCTCTTGTCCACGGAGTCTGCCGGGGTGCATCATCGCTTTGAATCGTCCTTTTTTGGCGGTTACGGGTGGCCTTCTTCTTCTTCGTTGGTGATGCCGCGACTTGTTCAACAGGAACTTCGTAAGGATTGGTTTCTTGCCAATAAGCGGTGTTTTCTTAGAAAGAGTCCGAAAAATCAGGCGTGTACAAATCTTCGAGCGAAAATGCATTAATCGGAGAATGGACTCGATCCGTACGTGGTTGTGATGACGAACCACCCATTTGGGTTTGTGACACATAGTCTTGTGCTAAATTGAAACCGATGAAGGTTTGGACGCGTAATCCTGAAAACGTTTGGAGTGTGACCCGTAAACTTAAACCACGTGTTGTTCCGGTGCCGGGCAAGGGTTTCGGTATGGTTGGTGTTAGTGTGTAGGGATTTTGATCCTTGTGTGTGAATGTGTGTTGTTTTATAGTTGGTATACTCAGGGAGCATATATGCTATCAAAGTTTCTTATGTGAATGAAAAGAATTGAAAAGACTTTATTGCCCTTGAATTCAAAGAGATAACGACGCAAACTTAACAGAGTTACTAACGAGGGAGGCTGAATGCAACAAAGGTTTGGTTTCAGGGAGGCCGCCTGCACTTTCTCAAAGTTGGGGAGCAAACCTGCAATTTAGGGAAACCACAGGGAGCATATTTGCAGAAAACTCTAAAGGAAATGATAAAATTTGAAAGTGGGGCCCAAATCATAACCACTCACGGTGGTGAGTGGCTCACCAGTTTGTTCCGAACTCGCGTGTGACTTAGGGGCTTCGGCATAAGGATTTTGGAGTCGCTCTCCACTTGAATGGTGAGTTGGGACGTTACTCCGTCCAACCTAAGTTTCGTTATAATTGAACGAATATAGTTTATGTATTTTTTAGGTTTCTTGTTAATAAAACTAGTCACCAATTGGCCATTGCATGTTTACTGTTATATTGGACTATTCATTGACTTTATTCGTAGAGGGTCTTAAAACCCACGTCATGTACGTACATAGTATTAATGTACGTATGTACTTGCTTTTGTTTCTAACAAACCCAACACATACCATTTTGGCTCTATCCATAACAAAAAAAGGATAGTGTATTTTGTACAACAAATTGGTCAAATAAGACATTTCTACCCTGTACTGTAAGAAAAGATAGAAAAAAGGTTTAATAGGTTCAATGTCACAGTTGTAAAATTTAAAAATTCTTTAAGTATCAAAGAACTTGTATTCAGTAATATAACAACTTATTAGCTCATAATCCATAGAAGAAATTACATTAGCACCACAAATATGAAAGTGAAAAGATGTTTTGGTAAGTGATTAGGAGTCAGGACATCTACAACCATATGCTTTAAAAAGTTTACAAATTTTTAAAAAAAATGTCCTTTTTTTAAAAAAATTGTCATCTCCAAGTCTCCGACCACATATTGCAAACCTAAACTTCAAAGCATCTTTATATAAGAACATGTTTATTATGGTCTCAATCAACCAGTTGGAGATACAAACTACATAAACAACTACTACCTCCGTTCCAAAATTATTGTCCACTTTTGACTTTCTAAGTCTTTCTTTGTCAACTTTGACCTTAAATATTTTTGTTTGTGCTATTTAGTATTTGATGCATAATATATGAATGGATTGAGTTTTAAATGTATTTTTTATTGGTATAATTTTCATCAAGTATTATGTAACATAAACAAAAATATTTAAGGTCAAAGTTGACAAATAAAGACTCAGAAAGTCAAAAGTGGACAATAATTTTGAGACGGATGTAGTATTATATTAGAAGCACACAAAAAAAAAAGTGTTCACAACCTAGATTCACAACCTCCAATCCAATCTGGCACATGACAACCAATGAATGATTTTTTGTCTTTTTTTTTCTTTTCTTTTTCATACTTATTATTTTATATTATATGTTAGGTTGGGTTGTTGATAAATGGTAAAAAAAATCATAAATTGATTGTGTAGGTGAAGGAAAGAGAAAATAATATTTTAATAAGAGATTGAGTTGTGTGAAGTTGTGAATAAACATAGTCTTAGAATGATTTATTTTTGCCGAATTACTAAATTTCTTCATATACTTTATGCATAAAATATTATTATATGTTTGAAAGATAAATAGTGATTTTTCAAAAATGTAAAGTTTTAATTAGTGCTCTAAAATTTTCTTCAAATATAAAACAAGATTGAAGAGATTGTTTTGTATGATTTATTCTCTGATATGAAGAAAAACAAGTTTAAAGACTATGGTTGAAGATAGTCTTATCACCTTATAACTTTTGTTCACTTTATGAGCAAATGATGAAACAGATTGGTTCTGTAATACGGGCGAATCGAAAATATTGGAAGATAAAAAATAATATAAAACAAATTGAAGCATTCATTTACTAATTATATGCATCTTTCTTATTTAGACAGCATCACAATTAGATTTAAATGTGATTATTAAAGTGAAAATCGGTTGCAAAACACTAGCATAATTTTGAGCGTAAAGGACAAAAAATCATTAGATTTGTCTAACTTTATTAAATGTGTCCAATTTATGTATATGCATCTTATTTTGAGTTAGAAATAGTATTATGATGCATTTAAAAGACTCTATAAATGTATATTACGAAGGACGTCCACCGCGCGTTGCGTGTTGGAGCGTCTGTATACGATCGTATTGCACGCAACGTAATTGTCAATTTTTTTTCTTAACCCGAGATCGGCTTTCGCGTGGTAGTTGTAAATATCTTTAAAAGCATGTGTCAATATTTATGAAGGAGCGAATGCCGAATTTTAAATCTAGCTCAGTTTGGTTTTTGCAAACTTTTTTTTGTTATATAATTGGCCCGGTTTTTATGCACAAATAACGATGTTACATTTTTTCTCTATATAGTAGTTTTCCATGTGTTGTGAGATTAAATTTTTTGTGAACAAGTAAAATAAAACATTACTAAGAGTAAGTTGAAAACCTTAAGCACAATCCAGAAACTATATTGAAAATAGTTATTAGCAACATATTCAACAATCTGAAAACTTGTTAAATACAACAAACCTCCTAAGAACCCAACAATCAAGTGATCATTGAGGTAAACAACGATGATGGTGATAACGACGATAATGACGAACATAGAGAATGTGATCCAGCGAAAATATTATCTTCAAACAGAAAACGTATTCCAGATTAAATCAAAGAGCTTACAATGACGTCGAACATGGTCAATGTATTTCAGTTTTGAGAAAAAAAAGGAAGGCATTTCATTTTTTGATAGGAGTTCGGATAGAGATAATGTAAAAGGTAAGATCGGTGATAAAATGGATCAACCTAACGAAAGATGAGAAACCGAAGAGGCTGTGGGGAGAGAATATGCGTCAAATTATTTCACCACATCATCTTATGTTTTCCATCTTTTTTTTAGGTAATTCCATTTTACCACAAATATTGGATTTTTTTTTTCATTATCTGAATCCGAACGGCTATAAAAGAATGCTTGTTATCCTTTTATTGCCACAACTCATATACATGTATCGTCACCTAGGGGTGAGCATGGTTCGGTTTTTGTATAAAACCGAAACCAAACCGAAAAATTTCGGTTTCTGATTTTTAAAAACCATTCGGTTTCGGTTTTGTGTCGATTTGGTTTTTCGGTTGTCGGTTTATTTTCGGTTTGGTTTTTCTGTTTTTTTGGTTTTCTATAGATTATCGTAGCTGTGCTTTTGCAAGCTCGATTTGGAATTATTACAATGAACTACACGTTTTTAAAACTTTTAAAGAGATACAATCCAAAATAAGAAAAACCAACAAGACCAAAACATGTAAATAAGATTCAAATGGCCATATAAAACCCTTAAAAATTATTTATGTGTTATAAAGCAACACAATAACAATGATAAAAACCTAATAAACATAAAAAACTCATAGAAGAGAACTTATTTTGTGTCATAAATGACATGTACTAGAACTATATGAAACAAAGAGTAGTTACTCGACATGATATAGTTAATCTAGCGGAGCATATTCATCATCCCTTAGCTTGATCACAACTTATTTTTGTTCCCATGTTTATAAAGATCGGTTCGGTTTATATCTGTTTTAATTTAATGCTAAAACCAAACCGAACCAAAAACTTTGGTTTTTTCAAAATCCGAAAACCAAACCATCGGTTTTTCAATCGGTTTCGGGTTTTTAGGTTTCGGTTCTTCGGTTTTTTTCGGTTTCATGCACACCCATATCATCACCGGTATCACGCCTTACGACCTTCCACCAAACAGCCAAACAACAAACATTCAATAAATTCAGTACACCACATATTTAGCGGAATGGTTCAACAATCTAACTAATAAAACACAAATGGTCTAAAGCTCGAGAACCTAAAATACCACTTACCTAGCTCCACTTTCTCTAAGCTTTGATTACCAACAAACTAAAAGCAAAATTAAATGCAACAACACCAAACAAAAACCCTAACACCTTGATTAACTCTTTTAGAGAACTGTAATGACACATCAATCATAATCTGACATACTACTCATCGTTCCAACCAACACCCCTAAAATAATTTCAGATCTAATCAAGCAAACCAATAAACTATTTTTTACCTATACCCATCACGTGTGGTTTTTTTTAAAACAAATAAATAAAAAGGAGATAACACTTTCAGATTTGATCATGGAAAGCATATGTACAATAAGTAGGCAACCATCAAAATTAAGTGGCAGCTAATGAGAAACTCTCTCACAAAGTAAAGCAATCAATATTTTAATCCTTCAAACTGACGGTTCGGCTCGGCGTTTGAACAATGTCGGCTCGAGTCACGACTTCACAGTACATACGGGCCGTCTCACTCCCTAGAGCCGATCTTTCCACCCAACGGCTTTGCAACACTACCAGCTCACAAACCTGACATCTTTAATATGTTGTTATAATATATTTATCATAAGTTTATATAACCTAACTAGTATTAGTCAACATTGAAAGTCAAGTCAACATTCAAACATTCAAGTCAAGTCAAGACATTTATTAGTCAAGACATTT
>BQNB010201699.1:0-10892 GCA_026074375.1 Tanacetum coccineum
GTTAAAGCAGCATGTCAGAGACATAGAAATAGAGCTGCCTAGGGATCTCTTAGAGATACCAACAAAACTAGAGACTTTTACTTCCACTCTCTCCAGTCTTTCATCCCAGGTAGCTAAACTAAAGAACATTCAATGGAAGCTTCCAGGAGAGTTTCTTAATTTGCCAACTCAAGTTTCTTTAGTTCAAGAAAAGCTTCAGACTTTAGATTCTCTTCCAAGTCTTTTACACAAGGTGACTAATACCTTGAACAGGTTTTCCACCATGGTGGACAATGCATCAGGAGCTACAAGCATACATGTTCCTTCAGCAGGCCAAGCAGCTGCTTCACCTGCTGAGGGGGAGAAGAACACCGAAGATGCTGGTACTAACCTGAAATATGAACTAATTGATCTTCTAGGCAAAGATGTTGTGACACAATACTACACCAAGAAGCTACTCTTTGATAAATACTATGACAAGATACTAAAAAGAAATAAAATCCCTAAGATCACAAACTGTGAAGTTCTTATAAAGAAAGGCCTTATCACACTAAAAATATATAGGGAAGACGGGTATGATGAAGTCATCTCAAATCTCAAAGTTAGTGATCTACATTCGGCAGAATGGAGAGAAGTACTACAGGCTTGTCTAGATAAAAGTGAAAAAGGATGGAAAACCATTTATGATCTAGTAAAGACAAGAGTGGATCAGCTGACTCAAATTGAACAAGAACTCAAGATTGACTTGAACCAACCCCTTAAAGAATAAGATCCTCTGAATGAGCTAATTGAATTAGCTAACAAGAAAAGAAAAAGAACCAGTGACTTAAGAGATCATTCCAGGTCAACAAAGAAACACAAGTCATCTAGTTCAGCATGAAGAAGAGGGTCATTGAACAGCTAAGGCAGTAGAATGAAATCTTTTGTAATAACTTTATCTTTTGTAAATGTATTGTAATGAAAGTTAGAATGAAAGGTTATCAGTTTATGTTGTTCAATTTATATCAATTGTGTAAGAAGAAGTTGTTTTGCTCACTTACAATTGATTTTAACTTAGGCTATTTGTATATTCAAATAGGGGGAGATTGTTGGGTTCAGTTCCTGAGCCCTTCAGTCTTTCAGTAGATTTAAACATAAAATCCCCTAAGTGTTTCTCAAACTGAAGTCTTTTAGTTTGAGTCACTGAAGCCTTTCAGCTTCAGTCGCTGAAGTTCCTTCAGCATCAGCTCTTCAGGTCCTTAGAAGATTGGGAAGTATCTTCACTTCAGTGTATGCAGCGGTACAGAAACTAAAGAAGGACTCTTGGTTGGAGCTTCAGTTCAGCTTGGCTGACAATTCCAAGCTGAACGTTGTCTATCTCCTTAACAGAAGTTGAAACAAAAAGATTGTTTTATGCCAAAAAGGAAATTAATATATCTCTTGAACAAGGGGTGCTTCTAAAGTCAACAGAGAAGTACATTCACTTTTCCTTAAAGGACTATACCTGGTACTCTAAAGCATGTCAACATTTAATGTTATCTCAACCACCCACTAAATGTGTGACACGCGTACTAGGTTAACTTGTAAACCCTAATCTCTTTGCCTATAAAAGGAAATAGATTCTCAGAATAATGTTATCTCTTTCAAGTAATGTGAAAACACATTGAAGAGTTCATTTATCTCTCAAACAAACTAACTCATACCACTGAAAGCTGAAGCTTCAGTTTTGGTCATAACAAGTTTGTTTTCTTAAACTCTTAACATAGGTTAAAGTTTAAGTTCGAAGGAGATAACACCTCAATTGTCATTTAACCACCTTGCTATTCCACAAGCAAGGTGTGTCATAGATTCTTTATTTGATTCTTATAAAAGTTTATACGTTGAAAAGTACTTCTGTGTTTTAAACTTGTTCTTTATATTGTTTATATATATTTGTTTAAAACTCACTTTGTTGCTATGGAATCAGATTAGTTTAAAGTTGATAAACCTTATATCAGATTTTAAGGGACCAACAATTATGTATAAACTTGTTTCTTATTGTAACTTGTTAAAATAAAAGCTAGATGGTGATGTAACTATATAAACAAGATGTATGAAAATATAAGAAATATATATGAAAGTATAGAGATGTGAATGGACCTTGAATGAAATATGAAGATGCTGAACACAAGATCTAGACCTAATTAAACCCTTTGTTTGCAACTAGTCCTAAAAACCCCTTGTTTGTTACTTGGATGCTTGCCTTAAAATCAAATACTCAAAACACTTCTTGGTGTTTCTTTTTGTGTCGTGGCTAAGACAATACGTTGAGATAGATGAAGATTGTGTTTGTTTTTGCTATTTAATGTTAAACGTGATATGTCGAAGAGAAATGAATGTTTACCCATGCATTCTTAGATACTAGAAGTATCCTTTGGTTTATTACCTAGTCTTGGAAGTATAATCCATGAGTTTTTTAATTAGAGGAGACAATTTATGAATGACTAGGGGGTTGCATGAAGAAAAAGGGAAAGAAACATTTAGGAGGCTATTAACCAAAGGGTTTTGTGTTTCATGCTTGGTTATTTGGAAGTTAAGCACATGGTATTTTCTAAAGCAAGAATGGTATTGATTTTTGTGTGCATACATACACAAACATACGGCATTGTGATGTTTTATGGGTAAGGATTATATAAAAAAAATTAGGTATTGTGTATAATTGTGGGTAGTTGGTTAAGTGTAGAAAGGTATTGGTGTTTTCATGCATGCATAAATGCAATTTATTGCGAAACGTAAACGTTTTACGTAAAGTATAAAAATAAAATGTGGAAAAGTTATATTTTTTCGTAAATAATTATATAACACTGGTTTGACGTAAGTTTTTTTTGTTTGATTGTCGGTTTACGTTTTGATTGTTAGATTTTTAGTTTACGGATTTACTACAACCTCCGGAGCCAATTTAAAAAGTTATAACACATTAAAAGTTTAAAATAAATAGAAGAATATTTATTGGCGTTGAATGTCCCTAAAATGCGGATTGTTACAGTTTTCCACTGTTAAAAGAATTTTGTCCCGAAATTCAAGTTGAGTTGCCTTCCGGAATAGTGTTGATGAAGAGGTGTAGATACTCATCTTAATCCTCCTAATATGTGCTAATTAAATTTGTTATCTTAATATAAAGCATCATTGGTACGGGTTTTAATTCCTTGTTGACGGTTAAACTTGCCTGCGGTTGCCTTAGGGTGACTAATGATGCATCTCGACTTTCTGACATAGGCTTTGGCGTAGGATGAGGTTAACTTTATGTAGTAAGGCGGTGTAAATGTCTACTTAGTTCTTATGATTATTAATTCAGTTTCTCATGACAGACACGTTTTATAAATACGCACACAAATTTTTTGCTCTAAGTAGAAAATTGATTTTGACAAAAGCTTTAAGGTGACTACTCTAAACATGGCATGGTCCTTCCTGAATTATACATAGGTGATCAGGCTATGTATATTTGAGGGCTAACGATGCGATGCTTATTTTCGTCAAAATGGTGTAAAATAACAGTTTATATGATGAAAGCAATGTAGTTTATTGTTTTGTAAATCAATAACGAGACAGTTTATAAGGTGATGGTAAAACGATTGTAAGGTAGTTCATAAAATGTTAGTGAAATAATTTACGAACGATAGTAAAATGGTTTATCGTGTGATAGTGAAATGTTTTATAAAGTTATAATGCTTTAGGGAGTGGTTTGCATGAATAAATAGAAAATTAAAGTAAAATTGACAAAATTTTCACAACACATAAATTTCGATTGATAATTGATTTCATTGTTTTCCCACCAAAAGACTACATAGTTTTTTACTACTACAAATCTCCAGTACTAGTTAATACATAAATCATGAAGCAACATATCTATGAGCGATATCCGTACTGACTGGTCATGAACTCCTTGAGTTTCTTGAAGTCCTCTCGGTCCTGACGGTGGGACTCCTGAACCGAAGCCAACTGACGCTCAATCTCAATACGAGTCTGTCTCTCATCCCTCATACGGTTACGAAGAACCGTCTCGACTGCCCCCATCGTCTTAATCGTAGCACGCATAGAAGCACTCTCTGCCTCAGCAACATCTACCCTATCCCTCAAAGCCCTCAACTCCTCCTGTATGGGCACCTCTGGCAAATGATCATGAATACCCCGTATCGCCTCCCCATGTTGGGCTAGTGTCATCACAACGGTTGCTACAGGAAAAACAACTAGAGCGACGGGCACCGGGTGGATAACATCCACACCGATGTCAATCTTTTTTTTGTATTTTGTATCTTCGACAACCCCCTCGAGGAATCAGCTGAGACTGGGTATTAGTAGGCCGCAACCATAACCTGCACAAGCAAGAGTTTATATAAATCGCCTTTATATGAATCCTTGCAAGATGCGTGCTCTATGGAAGGTAAACGTGATGCAAAATGATGTATGGTAAAATGAATATGCACTCATGGCCAGGGGTTGGAAATGTCTGGATGACCGGGAAATTGTTACTGGGCTGAAAATGGAATGCACATGGGTGAGGGGGGCATAAATTGAATGATGGTTAAATAATATTATGTAAGATAAATTAATGTTTAGATAATCTTTAGGACATACAAGTTTATAGTATTACCTTGCCTTAAGAAATGATCTAGTATTTATATAAATAACTCTTATATAAATAAATGTAAAATATACGTAAGAGAATGTAAGCATATATGTATAAGTCATGTAAGAAAGTAAGCAAGTTGTGTGTATGCACATGAAAAAGTTTGATGTGATGCAAATGTTTTGTGAAAAATGGTTTATAGTTCGACAGGTAAATTATGCAACCTCTAGTTCTCTATAACTTGGCTCTGATTACCATCTGAACACCCCCTAAAATGGGTCGCAGCGAAAATATGTCCGGGAGTGTTACTTCATAATACCATTGGTAGCGCTCACTACCCACGGGGCTCCCGATTAAACGGATATATGTCATGTCGAAACTGGTTAGGTGGTCTTTGGTCGGAAACCTATAAGGGAACCAAATACTTATAGCAATGTACATGCTATCTTTCATTATTAGCTTCAGTGTCATGAGCTTAGTGCAACGTAAATACCTTTTTATGTGAAGTTGTATCTGTTATAACTGTCACATACGTTTTGATATCTTGTGGTCCACTATAACATCGTTTGAAATAAACCTATGAATTCACCAACTCTAAGTCGACATTTTAAGCATGTTTTTCTTAGGTGCTTAGCATGGATGTCGTTGCTTGAACTATATGAAGCCTATTGCCAAACCAGTTTTCTAGATTTTATCTATGTTTATCTTAAATACCGTTGTTGAACTTATTTAAGCTTTCACATGTTGTCTTTTGAACCTTTTAAAAATTTGATTGATGCAAACTTATTAATATTTTAAATTTATGCAACGGTGTTTATTTTTCAATCGTACCCTTAGAGGTCGTTCTTTATGCTTTGTACTCGAAATAGCCATGGACGTCACGCCCTCGGACGCCAAATTGGAAGGGACCCTATTTGGGGGTGTGACAAAATAGATCTATTTTATAACATTCGCGCCTACCCACCGTAATTAACAGTTCATGCCACTTAAGTTAATCCATAATCATTTGAATTAAAGTAAAGTTGTTGCGTCCATAAGTGAAAACAAGTAATGTATTCCACCGCGAGATATGAAAATGAGTGTGTAACGAGTTTGTAAACGAGTTTGTAATGAGTATGTAAATGAGCTTGTAAACGAGCTTGTAAATAAGTTATGAGAACAAGTATGTAAACTAGTTTATAAATGCGCATGTATTCTCCCCCAAAAGAGTTATAAAGAAATAAAATAGGGGCCATGAAACTCACCTTATGTGAATGTATTGATTATAGCAAAATCAATAAAGTGAAACGTCACGAATGATCCGGAATGCAACCTAATTATTTATAGGTTGTATAAGTGTAATGTATTTAAAATAAATACAACAATGTACATTATCAAGTTATATCACCACCTAATAGTTTTTGTTTAGTTATTAAGTGTTGAAATAATGTTTAAATTACGCTTGATATTTAATGTCCAAGTATATGTACTTTGTAAAATATCACCTTTGTCCGATAAATAATTATTGTCGATATCGTTTGATTTAATATTTTTATTATTTATAAAGTGTCACAATATATAGTTCAAGTGTTTTATAAAATAATATTTAGGGTGTGTTTGGTATGCTTGATGGAATCACTATAGGTATAGGTTTAGAAATGAGGTGAAATAGAAATGGGTATAATTGTTTCAAAAGTATTGTTTGGTTTATAAGAGTTGGGTTTGAATAAATAATTTTATTACCGAGTAAATAATAATACCTCACATTATTAAATCAAAAAAGTAGAAAGAAAAACCAAAAAGCATCAAACAAGCAAAAAGCAATATTCATCATTTTGTGTATTATGTGTTCGATCATCAAGAACCAAAAAAGCAGACATACAAATTCACCATTTTCACTAGTAAAAAAACCCCATCAACAAACTCAACAAATCAATCTAAGATTAATACAAGAACCAATCGAATCAGATTAGTGAACATGAACATTGATGCAAGTTCTTAAATCAAGCGAGGCATATCACAACATTACAAGATTGACTGAAGAATTTGATATAATCGAGGATTACGAAGGCGAGAGGCGGGTGGAAGACCAGGAAGGCAATTACGGCATGAGTCGGATCGATGAACGAAGATGTTGTAATTACAGGTTTCTTGACCATTGAGTTGATTCGGAAGCAATTGACAATGAAGATGAGATGATGATGTTGCTCTTTAAAATTTTGGTATTATGATAATATAGATGAAAAAAATTAGAAAGGTTTGCAGATACCTCTCAAAATAGACAGGTATGTGGATACCATATCTCAAGGGTTTCTTCAAACCCATATACTAATACCAAACATCTTTTATGCCTTTCAAATCCATAGACTCATACCCATACCCGCATACCAAACGCACCCTTATAAGGTTTTAAACCGCGTATAAATATTATACAAGTAATGCTAAAATATTTTCTAAGGTTCTTATAGCCCAAATGAACCAACACTATTCATGTCAGGAAAATAGTGCAGAAAATTTTATATAAAAGTTATCTGGTTTCTTTGATGTCTAGTTCACAATTTATACACTTCTAGGTTTCGAAAACTTGATGCTTCTAGTAAAACGTCATTCCGAACAAGTTTGTAGTTTTATACTTTGGCCGAATCGGACCCAAAAGCCTTCAAAAACACCGATTTCAAAGTTCACAGTTTCTCGCAGTTTTTCACAACTTTATAAAAGCTGTGAAAATAATATATAGTTTTGAAATCTTTAAAAATTCATAACTTTCTCGTTTTACGTCCGTTTTACGCGTTCTTTATATGTACGAAATCATGTTGAGATGATCTATCATAATAAAATGTTTACATATTTTATAAAAATCTGTACTGAAACAGTTTATACAAACTATTTTATATAAAACCGTTTTTATATATTTAATTACCAAAATCTCGTAAAATTCATATCTCCTTCGTTATAGCTCCGTTTTTCAACTTTCTTATATATTCGGAATCGTCTTAAAATTTAATATTCTATCATCAGGTTTATATTTGTCATAAAAATTTGTATCTTTCTAGAGTGTGCAAACTGTTCGAATATATACATTTATAAAAGTGTTTTTATAACTTTAATTATTACAAGTCTTTTAAATTAGCTAATACCACATCATTCGTATCCTTTAAGTCCTCTAATTTATGTCCATCTATATATGTCCAATATGTCCAAATAAAATGTCCTCAACAATTATTTATTTATAATACTATATAAATAAATTTGCAACAATTAATTCATAATTAATTATATAAATTATCCACTACTTGTAATATATCAAATAAAATATGTTCTTGCATTCTAACATATTTTACACACCTTTTCATCATGAATATGTATTTCTTTTATTATGTATAAACTTTATAAAATAATTACTAGATGGTGATTTAACAATATAACAAATATATATGTATGAAAATAATTAAAATGGAAGTATGAGTTGTGATTATAAACCTTGTATGAATGAAAGTAGAAAATGAACACACAATTAAACCTAAATCTTCAACCCGAAATCCTTTTATAAAACTCAAATTCTTCTTTGAAAACCCTAATTTCCTTTCTTGTTAACCCTTGATTTTACTTGCAAAACCACTTGATACACCTTATATATCAACCCTAGACACATTTGTATGCTTGTAATCTTGATAAAATTTAAACTATGAAATTATTTTATGAGCTAAAGTGAGCCGTGAGTTTTGGTTGTGTAGAAGAGAGGATTTTGGTTTTTTTTCTAGTTGAAAATGAGAAGTAAAATGAAGTCTTGGAATATGATGTTATTTATAGCAAAAATATCTTAGAATACCATTTGACAATACCATGGTTTTAGGGGGTTTGGAATGACTAGCATGGGGAGGGAGTGGTTTTGTGTAAGAATTGCATGGTGTCTGTAAGGAAGGTTAGTAAAATGTAAGAAAGGTTGTTTGTGTAAGTATTTAGCACATGTATGATTCTAGAAGGAAATTAATATTATTTATTTGTTGTTTTTGAATGTGAACCGGCCCTATGTATAACTTGGGTAATAATTTGTAAAATTTTGGGTATTGAGTATAATTGTGGGTATTTGGTTGAGTGTAGATAGTTAGAATGGTTTACTTTTATGCAAAAAGGTTTCAAAGTGCGAAACGTAAACGTTTTACGTAACGTATAAAAATAAAATATGAAAAGTTTATTATTATTTTCATAAAAATAATATAACACTTGTTTGACGTAAACTTTTATTTGTTTGATGTCGGTTTACGTTGAATGTTGATTTTTAGTTTACGCGATTTAACTAAACGGTAGAAATTAAAAGTAAACGCGTAAAAGTTTAAAATAAATAGTATAATATTTATTGGCATAGAATGACCATAAAATGCGGATTGTTACATTACCAGTGAGTCTAAAGTCAGCACCACTCTGTTGTCTTTGTGATGTTCTCTTGGCTGGAAAAAGTTTTGCTAAGGACGGTGTGGCGCCACGTAAGGCGCGTGGTGCTCTTAAGGTCGGAAGGAGGGACGATGATCCGGCCTTCGACGAGTGTTATTATATGAACCTTTTTAAGGATGATCGTTTTTCTGCACCCATTGACTTGATCCCTCCCTCCACTGGAATTCTCCTCTTGGTAACTCTGTGTCATGAAAGGCTTCTTCTGATCGGACATAATCGTCTACCCTTTTGAGCATTTCATCAACAGTTTTGGGTATGCTATCAGAGAAGTGCTTTGACAGCTCAGGGCACTTATGTGAACTCATGAACGATGAGATTTGCATTAGCTCTAAGACGCTAGGGATAGCTTTGTATTCACTGACCCATCTTTCTTTGAAATGTGGAAGGCTCTCATTCACCCTCCAGATAATATTGGAGATTTTCGTTGGGTCCTTAGCACATGCTCTAAGCATCCCGAATCTGTTCAGGAATTTCTCTTGCAAATCTCCCTAATTATCGATGCTACCGGGAGGTAGATTGTCAAACCATGCTCTTGCCTTCCCATCCAGTGTTTGCTGGAACATCCAACACCACATTGGCATAGGTTATTCTCCCTGGGTTCCCATGCCTGTAAACTGGGTTATGTGGTCTTTCGGATCTCCCATGCCATGATAAATTTTGGCATTTGTTGGCAATCTATGCCCCGGGGCTGAGAATTCAATGATTCATTTTGTGAAGGGACACTTCAATACTTCTTTGAATGGCTTGCTCAAATCTTCGTTCTCAGCAACCGTTTTTCTTTTATCTTTTGGGTTCTCTGCGACTGCTTTTCCTTGCTTTTTTTCTTAATGACCTCTTTTATTTCTTCATCAGTGTCTTCGGAATCGTCATTGAAATCCAATAGCATTGGTTTGATGAGATCTCGGTTGTTTGGTTCCATCAATAGCTCTTTGAGGGTGATGAGGTGTCCCTCTATGATACTTTGATTATAGGTGTTTTGATTGGACATTCCTTCATTTCTTGTTTCATTGATCGGTGTGGATAGTTCTGGACCCGTAATTCTATAACACTAGACATATTGAATTTGAGTCCCACGAATGGCGCCAATTTGTTGAGGTAAAGATCTGCTAGAGAGACGTCCCTCTAAGCCTGATTCTTAAGCCTCAGCAAGCCTTTATACAAAAGGAACGCACGTTAGCCTCGCCCCAGGTTTGACCCCAGGACCAAGCTCCGACGTGAGAGTAAGTAATGGATTATAGTGATAGCCGAGAGGCCATACATTCAAGTATAGTAAATACGTGTGTGAAGTAGATGGATTGCATTGAATGAGTTTGAGGTATTTATACTACCTCAAGCACTGTTGAGAGTTACTGTTCCTGACACCTAAGGGATGGTAGCGTCGAACTACCTCATACTTTTCTCAGGCGGCGTATCCACGTGGGGAGCAAGATCCCTTAAATCCTGGGTTGACGGCGCAGGTTTGAGTATTGCTATAAACCGAAGGATATTAGGAGGTTGTCCGGTCAATAGGGCATGTTGGTCTTTCCCGATGTTTCTATGTACTTATCCTTTAATGTGCCACGTCAGGGCCGGGAGACCCTTTCCGGATGCCACTTGTGGCTTTAGTCTGTCCTAAGTGTAAGGACTGTGCGGCTTGGTCCTAGCGGCCATATACACGAACAATATCAGAGCAAGTCTGGTCCTCTAGGCCATCGCGTCAAAACCTACCTCGTCGTTATTACTTTTCTTTTGGAAAAAAAAATGCAAATTTTGACCAAAACTCTAACTGCGTACTATTTTGGCCATAACCTGTGGAAACCGTAGAGGGAGGTGAATGTGTTTCCTCTTAAAAACTTCAAATCTTTTGTATAAATTATTTTATCACTCTCTGTCGGCGGTCCCATAAATGTATGGGGGC
>BQNB010201701.1:0-10892 GCA_026074375.1 Tanacetum coccineum
CTGCTTTTAGACTATTCTTACTATATATTTTATATTTCATTATATTATATATATTTTAAGGTATAGTCAGAGCTGATCAGACTATTTTTGGACTTTTCTGAAAGTTGAGGGGTTATTTTGAAACACTTTGGGTCTTGTTGACTTTTGTTAACCAAGATTGACTAGAGTTGACTGTAGATTTGACTTTTTCTAGGCTTTGCTTTTGGCTTTTGTACACTCTTCCGTTCTCGTGTCCGTGTTTGCTTATTTTTGATGGTTTTCTTGTGATTTCTGATATATCCGTACCTGCACACACAGAACACAAATACAAGCATATTTTTGCCATTTTTGGTCTGTTTTGGGTTTAATTGGGTTATTTTAGGCATAAATGAATATGTGTATTTTACACTTATCAATAAGCGAATTGCGGAAGATTAAGCGGCTAAAGATCGATATTGGAAGATTCCCATTTGCTACGATGATGACGATGAAGAGGAAAGTTCTATTACCTTGAAAGATATTATTATTTCTGGACTTCCTCCGTGTGTTGCAATCACACCTGTTTTGTCAACCGAGGAGCCCGTTGACTCTCTCATAATGGAGGATAAGCATCTCGACACTATTCCGGCAACAGAATTGGACAAAGTAATATAGTCTAGTGTTGAGATCCTTGTCCTAATCCCAAGTAAGTCCGAGGGTATTCCCGACAAAATGTGTGATGTGCCTTTTCGTGATAATTCTCCGCCTCTTGACATTTCAAAAGATCAATTTGAGGGTTTCTTCGATTCTAACGATGATTCTACTTCGATTGATGACGATTCTTTCTCTATTGACGAAATCGATTATGTTGAGGCATCACCCTCCCCATATTTTGAGCTCTCAGCTAGAGTAGGTGAAGTATTTTCCACACAGAAGAATGGAAAGATTGAGGACGATATTCTTTGTGAAAAATTATCAAAAATCAATCTTCTCATTGCTAAGATCAAAGCAATTAATTCTAATCCACCTCCATCTTCCGATTTTGTGACCAAGTCTCCCTCCACATTTCTTAACTTTTTCTTGGAGGAGACTAACACCTTTGATAATTCTATACCCAAATCTAAAACTTTCTGCTTTGATTTGGAAGAGAATAGTAGTGGCAGTACCACTACTGCACGTTCGATATTCTCATTCCGATATGAAGTGCTTTCTATTGAGACGATCATATTGTAGAGAAAGAGTAAAGTGGCAGTACCAACTACTCACTCGGATATTTCTCTTTCTAAATAATGATTCATTATCTTTGATCTTTTGACTGATCCTTTGCTCCTGCCGAGGGAGTGACTTTTATCATGAGGAGTTCGCCGATGAACTCGCTCACATCATAATTCTCCACCAGAGTATGATTGTTTCTATTTTAAGAGTGAGCCCGATCCGTGTGAGTGACTAGTATTGTTGAGTCCGATTCGTGAAAAGTTCTTTCACGACAAAAGTGAATTTCTACCATTCGAGGATGCCAATTCACCTCTCTTGGCATATGTGTATGATCTCTCTTTTCCTTTTCTCACGTATCCCGTTTACTCCCCCCCCCTTAAACCATAATCTTCTCTCTTGCGGGACAAGAAATGCCTTTTTAGACCCCCTGCATCTTCTCCATTTTCATTCTTTTATGCCGGGTATATCTCATCGAAAGACTTTTCATAAAATTCAGTGTTTATCCAAACAACTTGAATGAAAGTCCGATGGAGATTTTATCTTCCACTTGCTTCCCCATGGACCAATGAATCCGGGGTCGAGTCGAGCTTGTGACTCGGTTAACAAAAATAAGCGCTTCGTGGGTGGCAACCCATGCTTATCCTAGTAGTAGTAATGAATAAGTGTTTTGTGTTGTATAGGCTCGCCTCTACCTTTCTCGTGTTTTGTGGTTTTTGTTGTGTATGTCCAGGATTGCCCGGATTTTGAAGCCTCTCGTGCTCACGGTTTTTGTCTTTCGATCACTCGAGCTTCATATCCTCAACTTCATTTGGGAATCCAATATCCTAATCTTATCGACTAACGTTTATCTTTAAGCATACTTAATAAACGGCTTAGGATTTGCGTAGAGACCCTTCTTAAAACAATGAGGACAATGTTTAATTTTAGTATGGGGGGGATCTTCGATTTGATTATGCCTGCAGCCGTTGTTTTCATGTAATCTAGTTTTTACCACCAAAAAAATGAAAAAATTTAAAAAAATTTCAAAAATAAAATAAGTGTTTAGTCATAATTTTGACTTTCCTGCTGGGTAGAATAAGAATAAATTTTGACTCAATCAAGCGTGTTGAGCTCTAGCTTGTTCCTTAATGCTTAGACTAAGAATTCGCGGATCTTTGGGAAGAACGAAAAATGATAGAGTTAAGTATACGTTAGATGCTAAACAAGGATTAGTTGGAAATCTTAAGAGCTCATAAGTGTAGTTTGTGGCTTTTTCTCCCATAAGCTCCTAACCGGACTAATAATACGTGCTATTTTTAGAAATTAAACTTAAATCAACAATTTTTATGTAGTTGATAGCAATAATTTTAGTCTTAGTTCAAATTTATACATAAATTTTCTAAAAAGAAGTCTTCTCTATATCGTGAAATAAAGTGAAAAAAAAACCAAAAAAAATGAAAAATATAAAAAGAATGATGAGTAATAAATATAAACTGTGGGCTGATAAAAGTTTGCTGCATCTTGCCGGCTCACAACCGATGTTACAGCCATCTAAAGAAAGCCCATAGTAAGAATAATAATCCGAGACCGATAAAAGTTTGCTGCATCTTGCCGGCTCACAACCGATTTTGCAGCCTTCTAAAAGGTCGAAGGTTACAATTGCATCATGGTTAGGTTTAATATTAAGTGTGGATTAATAAATGTAAAATCTCTTTTTGTTAAATTTAAATATGCTTTTGAACTTTGACTAATTCATTTTATGTTTTTAAATAAGCTATGCATATACGAGAAACCTAAGAGTTTTTAAAACCGAAGGTCCGTGAGTCCCGATACTAGTCTCTATGGGGTGTCAAGACGAAAGTCGCTACTTAGCCGCAAGGTTGGGATGTGCCGAGATGAAAGTCGCTACATGGAATGATCTCGCCTTCAAACTCAATATTCTCGGGTGGAACGCGAAACATAGAATTTTGCAAAACGTTCATCCATGGTTGAAATTCAAAATAATATATTCACCTAATATATAATAAATTGTCGAGAGTGAAAAGTTCACAAGTTGCAAGTATGAGTAGTGTTAGCATCTTAACTGGTAATTAACGATGATTTCGTTTTAAGCTTGGTTTGGAACGAGTGAAAAGTCAGGGACCATGAATTTATCCTTTTTGGGGCATTTTCGGATCGAAATGCGTCTTGTTCTATGATCCCTAAAAGTTATAAAAATAACAAAAGTCAAATAAGTTAGTTAGTTGCTTAAAAAGAAAAGTACAAAAAATAAGAAAAAAGGAAAAATACAAAAATATGTGTGGGAATAAGTGTATATATTTAAAAATGGTAAAAACGGGGCTTTTCAAAACTTATGAGTCTTTAATTCTCCTTGATGAACGCTTAGCTACTTTTCGAGGTAATTAGTCGAGGGGGATCAAGGGTCTTAGTTTTTTAAAGTGTTTACGTATAGCATTGCGTGAGGGCACGGAAATGTCTTAGTAGGGGGGATTTTGGTATGTGTGTAATTACACATACCTTTTACCTAATAAATCGACTCTAAATGACCAAAAACGCACATAAAATGCCATAAATATGCTTGTTTTTATGTTTATACTATGCAGGTACCAGATATTTACAAAAGGACGAAAAACAAAGCCAAACCAGACAAAACCGAGAGCAAAATTGGATAGAGCGCGAAAAACCGAGGCCAAAGGTACAAAAGGATTGAAAACGGAGCTAAAACGGATATTTCCGGATCGACTCGACAACGTTTGTGCATTTAATGAAGTCAAGACGAAGTCAAAGTCAAACCCGGGATACGGCATTGGAAAGAGCATGGAAAAACAAACCCGAAACCCTATCATGATAAAATGGGCCGACTCGTACCCATTTTAGTGGGCCAGGTCAGCCCAATAGTATTTATATACTATCAAAAAGCCCAAAGTTAAAACTAGCTCAATCCCTTTTTATTAAAAACACCAAACGGGCCCAGCATATATAAAACCTGGTCCAACCTTTTCCCCTAACTGTCGTTAATCCCACAAGGACCAACCATGCAATCACAACAAACACTTTGGAGGGCCAAACTTGCCTATTTACCAAATCTTCAACCCTGTTAAACCTGCACCAAATTAAAACCCTTTCCCTCCAAAACCCTAACCCCACCACTGTACATCTTTCCCTATCACACCCTGCAACAACTCGACAAATACATCCCCTTCACCTCTTCCCTAAACAAACCCTACCCCCACATAGGCTTATGTACACCTTGGCAATCCTATATGATTCTATTCGTTGAAGGTTAATGACAAGGATTCAATGGTTGAGATTAATTGGATTGGGGAGCAAGAAAATTGATGGGCCAAGATCATAGCTCTGAGCTCTCTCACTCAACAAACACAACAAACACAGACCAAGCAGCTTATAAAAAAAAAGACAGAGAAAAAAAAAGAGATATCTAAGAGTAGTGTAATTTTTTAATTTAATTTACTTTTAATGTTTTAACTTTATGTTTTTAAGCTTTTAAATTCTGTAATTTAAATTTTCAATCCTTGTAATTTTTTTTAGTTAATGCAAATTTTAAGTTTTCAAATTTTTAGTAAATCTGCCAATTGTGAATTGCTTATTCCTGTGCTTATTCCTCAGTGTTAATGCTTGTTTGCTCTTTAACATACTTATGTTCAATCTGTCTTAAAGTTTTAACAGCTTTTTGGAACCTGTTCTAGTAAAAAAATCATGTTTTTAAAATTTAATGGGTGTTTGGTTTGAGACCTAAAACGGGTCAAAACTAGTATAAAAATTTTTTGGGTCACTAAGTCACTTATAATAAGCCTCCTTTAGTTGTTTTAACCTGTTTTTCCAAGTCTTTTAAGTCTTTAAGGTTGCCTTTGGTTTTTGTCTATTGAATGTGTAAAACTGTTAAGTCACAACAGATTTATAAAGCTTGTTTGATTAAGCTTTTGAAAAAGTTCTCTTAAGTACTGTTTTAGTAATGTTTTTAGAGTTAAAATGCAGTGGTAAAGGTCTTGCCCAAGTATGCAATTTGTCCTTTGAGTTTAAGTCAAATCTGTCAAGGTTTGTGTGAGTTTTTAAAAGCTTAAATATCCACTTTTTAAATGCTAAAGTAGGGTTTAGCTGTGTAAATTTCTTGCATTAGTAGTTTTTATTCTAGTCTTCATTTGTTTCAACTTTTTATGAATTTTGCACTTAAATTCCTTGCTCAAAACCAAGGCTGCATAAGCCCTTTTCTCTTTTTAGAAAAATTCCAAAAACAGCCTGAGCAACCCTATTCAATTGCCTTTCTATTAGCTTATTTGTTTTTCAAATTGTTTAATTTTTGAATTTTCTTATAGCTAGTAGTACTGGCTTAAGATGTTTTAGCTTTTTAGTGACTAATTGATAGCTTAACTAGCTTATTTTCTAGCTTAAAAGTGCTTGTGCAGGCTCTCTTATACCCAGTTTTAACCCATAGAGCTCATCTGCTTATTTCAGCTTTTTGACTTATTGTAGTTGCTTATTTAGGGTTAATCATGCTTATTAGAGGTAGTTTAGATTCCCCATGCCCTTTTCAGCTTAAGTCCCTAGCTTATTCTAGGTTTTTGAGCTTAATGCACTTTTAGCAACATTTTTTAAGTTTAAAAGCCTTCACTAATTTTCTGTCATTTTTAGCTTATTTTAGCTTAATCTCTTCTGCTTATTTTGCTCAGTAGTGCTTATTAGGGTTAGGTGATCTTGCTTTGTTAGCTTATTTCACTTTTTAATTTGCTTATTGTATGTAAAAGAGGGCAACAGTTTAAGTCTTTTAATCCTTAGTTAAAAAGGTTAAAACTATCATTTCTTTCTGCTCATTTTGGCTTATTTTTAAGTATTTAGAAAAAGTCTTTTCTTTAAAAATTGCTTATTTATGTCTGTTATTTATGTTTTTAAAAAGAAAAATGAAAAAAAAATAGTTTACAAAAAGGGAAGGCCATGGGGGTCGAACCCATGACCTCCCCCTTTGCACACACGCCTCACACAAATACACACAAACCAACTGCCCTAGGGTCTTTTTCAGTTTAATGTTACACTATTTTATTTATATAGTTTTTTTAAACATTTTTGCTTATTTGCTTATTTAGCTTATTTCCCAGCTTATTAGATTAGCACTTTGCACCATTTTATTTTTCATAGAATCTGCACTCTTTAAACTACTTTTCTACATTTTTTTTAGATTTTTCCCAATTTATTTACTATTTTTAATCAATTTTTATTTTTAAAACTATTTTTAAATCATAATAAATAAAATAAAAGTCAAAAAAATATAAATCTTTTTTTTTAAATTTTCTTTTCTCATTTAGGACCTAGGAAAAATAAAATTGCATCCGTAGGGTTAATTTTGTAAAATTTTGTTTTTTAAAGAACAGGATTAAATCCGTTTACGTTTTTCATGTTTTTAAGCTTAAATCACTTCCGTTTTTGGTCTAATTTTCTTTGTTCTTACTTTTTAGACACTTAGGGCTTATTAAAAGTTAAAAAATCATTTTAGGATTAAAATTCGATAATTTAGGTTTTAAGTCGCGTTCGTTTTTAATTCCCGTTCTCGATTTCGCGTTTTAACTTTAATTGCCTTTATTTTTCTGTTCCCGTAGACTTAGGATTTCCTTTTATGCCTTATTTATGCTTCCTGTAGAATTTTAAGTCATTCATTTGCCTTTTTATGCTTTCCCGTAGTTTTAAGTTTAAATTCCCTTGCCTTTATATGTTTTTCCTCTAGTTTTAAGTCTTCCTTAATTTAAATTTTCATAATTGCCCGTAGAGTTTTAAAAAACCAAATCCAAATCCTTTATTATTCAAGCATCCAAAAGTCAAACCAGAAACATAACCGTCAATTTCACGCCTCGTTGGGAGAACGACCCGAGTCCGGTTTTAAGCTTTGTGGGTAACGAAGCGATAGACTGATACTTCCGGTTACTATACTACTACTATTGATATTATCCTATTTATTATATATTTATATATTTATTTATATTTATATATAGTAAAGGAAACTTGTCAATTTTTGGCGCCGCTGCCGGGGAGGTGTGTTGCGACAATATCGTTACGGTTTGACGATTAGTGACTTGAAGACCCTTCCTCGTGAAGTTATCATTCTCGTTTGTGAATATTTTCTTATTATTATAAAAATATAAAAACACAAAAATATTTTTCATTTTCTTTTATAAAAACAAGAAAAAACCAAAAATATAAAAACATTGTCCATAAAAACAAATAAAAGTCATCATCAATATAATGCTTTCAACTGAAGCATTATCATAATAAGTTCCCGAACAAAAGATTTAAAACTTGCCTTTGTGTCACTTGTGAAGTACGGCTCACCTTTAATTGATTAACAAACTATAAGAGGGGTATAAGGAGGGTTGTTCCGAGGAACTACGACCCGAAAGGAGAAGGATTTTAATAGCTTCGCGCTTTCCCGCTCCTCCGCTCCTTTGTGCGTTTTTCTTTTAGAGAGCTACCGTGAAACAAGTTGATTATTGGTTTAAGTTGTCTTATCTCATTTTGTCCGTTAATAAAATATGTTGCTTAAAAAACTCAAAAAACAAAAAATAATCTTCTTTTTCTTCTTATCCATTTAATTCTTTTCTTAACCCTCTATATTATTTAATTCTTATGTAATCTCTTGATTATCGTTTGAATCCCCTCTTCACGATTATGGAATGTTCGTCTTGTGGAGCTTTGTACAATAAATCATGTGGTTGTTCTAAAGGGGGTCTCGTAGACAAGTTCGTTCGTGATCCTAATAAAACACCCGACTCATCTCAACGACCCCCTCAGGATTGTGTGAAGTGTGGAAACCCGGTTGAAGGTCCAAATTGTCAAGGATGTGCTCTATGGCGAAAGAAATTAAAGGAAGTTTGGTTTACAATTTGTCATGAAAATGGAATTTGCCAAGACCTTCTAAACACTTACGAGTCATCCGATGACGATACCAACGTTGTTAATGCTCCTCAAGAGCCATTCGTTGTCAAACAGGACCCCGGTGAAAATTCCTCGCAAAGTCCTCCACAAATCGACCACCATTGTTGTTACGAGTGCGGTGATTCGTTAGACGATATCTTTTGTCAACGATGTACTTGCAAGTCTTGTGGGAAAGGTGCTCATTATGGCTATAATTGTCCACCGAAAGTTCCGGTTATCTCTAATCCGGAACCATGCCACAATCAAACCATTAATGAGCTCCCACAGACTTTGCCAAGTGTTCATCCGACATGCAATTCTGGGGATTCATTCACTTATGATTCCAATCATAATTTTGAGGATGATTCTCCCAACCCACCCCCACAACCCCCGACGTACACTTATGAGTTTTGTGGGAACGATGCTTATTATTATTTCACGATTGTCCACCTCAAGTTCCGTTTACCTATAATCCGGAACCGTGTTACAATAAGACTTTAATTTCCCACAAAATTTTCAAAGTTTTCAACAACAATATATTTGTTGTACCCGTTGTGGGGGCCCGCATGAGGCTTTTCAATGTCAACCGTTGAATTATTATGAACCTAATCCGTGTTATGATTCTAATTATTCCGGTTATGACCAATTTGATAATTTTCAACCACAACAATTTCCTTGTTGTGAAAATTGCGGGGGTCCTCATGAAACTTACGAATGTCAACCAATGAATGAAGATTATTATCATGAGCAAAATTCTTGCTATGATCCTAATTCTTTTGGTTTTGACCAATTTCAACCCCCGCAATATACCGTCAATGATCCTATCTTCAATGATCAAAATGACCTTCTCAATTCTCAAAATGAGCTTTTCAATTCTCAAAATAAGCTTATGGAGCAATTGATATCCATGCGTGATATGGTTGGTCAATATATACAAAAGAAGGAAGAAGAAAAGTGAATTGAAGAAGAGCAAACGGCTAATGCTCGATATTGGAAGATTCCCATTTGTTACGATGATGACGATGACGAGGAAAGTTCTATCCCTTTGAAATATATTATTATTTCTGGACTTCCTCCGTGTGTTGCAATCACACCAGATTCACCAAAAACGGACTCTCTCATCATGGTGGACAAACATCTTGACACAATTCCGGAAACGGAATCAGACAAATTCATAAAGTCTAGTGTTGAGAACCTTGTCCAAAACCCAAGTGAGTCTGAGGATAAATGTGAGTGTGATGTGCCCGATTGTGATGATTCTCAAATGACAAATTTTTCAACGTATTCTAATCCTCTCTTCGACGATTCTACCTCTAGTGATGACTAGTCGAGTCATGAGGAGGAAATTCACGAAATGAGTTTTATAACTTTTTCGAACCCTCTTTTTGATCTTGACAAGGAAATCAATTCTAGTAAGTTTAATCTGACGCATAATGAAGACCTTGATTCTACACCGAAAGATGTTCGTTTTGATGCCGAGTCTTATCTTCTTGAATCATTACTCGATCGTGATACTTTTATGACTTTATCTCCCAAGATTGATTCTCTCCTCAAGGAGTTCGCTGATGAACTCGCTCTTTTCAAACCAATTTCACCAAAAATTAAGGATTCTAATCTAGAGAGAGACATTCGTCTTGTGGAGAGGTTGCTATACAACAATTCAACTCCCCGACCGCCGGACGATTTTCATGCTAATCCAAATACGATCATTGAGTCTCTTCCCACATTTCCTATCCCCGTTGAGGATAATGACTCTTTTAGGGAAGAGATTGATATATTCCCCGGTCTAGATGACTCAATACCACCGGGTATTAAGAGTGATGATTTCGACTCCGAAGATGACGATAATTCTACTTCCCTTCCCGATTTCGAATCATTTCATGTTGATTATCCCGATTTGGGAGATTCAACCATTGATGTGGTGGAATACATCCCCGTTGATGTGCCTAATATTTTTCCGACCTATCCCACCCTTCATTTGGATTTCGACTTCATTCCTTCTAATGATCTCGGATCCGATCTTAATGATTCTTCTCTTTCCAGAGATAGAAACAAGATTTACGATCCGGGTATATGCATTGAAGTTAAATCCACGAGATTTCTTGCTCATTTTTCTCCCGTGATTGATACTTTACTTCCATTTTCATCCGAAAATAAACACAAAGTTTTCAATCACGGTGTTCTTGCTTATAAGGAGAAATCTCCTCCTTCTTCATCACATCGGGGCTTGAAAGCTTTCCAGTTTTCTCCTGAAAGCCCAATGTTGATTCATGGAGACAACACTCCTAATTTGGGTGTTCATCATCCCCATTTTTATCTCCCTTGACAAGCTCAAGTATGGGGGGATCGGTTCAAGCTCAATAACCTTAAACAAGCGCTTCGTGGGTGGCAACCCATGCTTATCCATTCTATCTTCTTTCTTCTTTCTAATAAGTGTTGTTGTGAGGAGGCTCGCCTCTTCCATTCTCGTTTGCTTGTGTTTTTGTGATGATTGTCCAGGATTGTCCCGGATTTTTGAAGCCTCTCATGCTCACGATTTTGTCCTCCGATCATTCGGTATTCACATCCTCAGCTTCATTTGGGAAATCCGATATCCTAATCTAATCGATTAACGTTTATCTTTAAGCATACTTAATAAATGGCTTAGGATTTGCGTAGAAACCCTTCATAAAACATTCAGGACAATGTTTAGTCTTAGTATGGGGGGATCTATCGATTTGATTGTGTCTGCAGCCGTTGTTTTCATGTAATCCCGTTTTTACCACCAAAATTTCAAAAAAATGATAAATTTTAAAAAAAATTTAAAAATAAAATAAGTGTTT
>BQNB010201703.1:0-10892 GCA_026074375.1 Tanacetum coccineum
TTTTTTCAGATGTGATTTTTCGACGAACTCTTTTTTCGAATTTTTTTTTTCAATCACGTCTTAAATGTGAAATCACATGAGATTGTGATACAAATCTCATGTGATTTTTTCAGACGTGATTGAAAAGTTCGTCGAAAGTATCACTCCTTTTTCTTAAAACTCAAATATCTAGCAAACGATAAATCGTTAAACGAAAAAAAATACACCATCGCGACGAGTATTTTTTTATCTTTCTATAGAGGGGCACTTATATATACTTTCGAAAAAAAAATTCGATTTTTTTTTTCAATCACGTCAGAAAAAATCTCATGGGATTTTTTGAAATCACATGAGATTGCGATACAAATCTCATGTGATTTTTTCAGACGTGATTGAAAAAAAAACGGAAAAAAAGTTCGTCGAAAGTATCGCAACGAGTAATTTTTTTATCTTTCTATAGAGGGCACTTCTATATACTTTCGACGAACTCTTTTTTTGAATTTTTTTTTCAATCAAGTCTGAAAAAATCACATGAGATTTGAATCATAATCACATGTGATTTTATGAAATCACAAGAGATTTTTTCAGACGTGGCTGAGAAAAAAAATCGAAAACAAAGTTCGTCGAAAGCATATATAGAAGTACTTTTATGAAAAAATCACATGAGATTGTGATACAAATCTCATATGATTTTTTCAGACGTTATTGAAAAAAAATCGGAAAAAAAAATTCGTCGAAAGTATCACAACGAATATTTTTTTTATCTTTCTATAGAGGGCACTTCTATATACTTTCGACGAACTCTTTTTTTGATTTTTTTTTCAATCACGTCTGAAAAAATCACATGAGATTTGAATCATAATCACATGTGATTTTATGAAATCACAAGAGATTTTTCCAGACGTGGCTGAGAAAAAAATCGAAAAAAAAGTTCGTCGAAAGTTAATATAGAAGTGCCCCTCTATAGAAAGATGATTTAATTCTCGTCGCGATGGTATGTTTCGTTTTGCGTGACGATTAACAGTTTGTGAAATATTTAATTTTTTAAAAATAGGGTGAAAGCGGGTTTTTTTAATTAAATTAAAATAAGAATTAATCTAAATCATTAGATAAAAATAAAATGAATTTCCGTCGTCCATAACACGCTTGTTTCGATAGATCCACTACCACCAAATGAATACCAAACTCCTTCAACAATCTTTTTGATTTGGAATTCATACGAATTGAAACAAGCCAAGCCCTTCATTCTGCATATGAGTTCAAGTTGTGCGTGATCCAAATTCCCAACCAGCACAAAACCTTTCTTAGCAAGTCCCGAACCAATCCACATTACCTAAAGAACAAATGGTCCAGTCATTCAATAGCATTTATCAAAAATAGGAAACACACATATCCAGAAATGTCAATACCAGTCTAACGAGAAATGTTGAACCGTTTATGTAAAGCAAACGTCTTGATTTTCCATGCAAAACATGATTTTTATTCGGGGACAATAAACCAGCTTTACCCATCTATATTCTTCTCCAAAATTCGGAAGCAATCTCAACGATACTCAACGATCAGAGGCCACCGAGAGAATATACCCGTGACACTCCAGATTCTTTCCAATTCCATCTGTCAGCCGAAGTCACGATAGTGACAGAACGAACCAATTCTAACCCAGCTTGACGAATTGAATTTTGCTCGATAACCCCCGCTAGGAGTACACGGAAGGCAGTAGACCAAACGTCGTGTTTCGCCTATCATGGAACTAACATTAACATCCTTTTGAGGATTCAAGCGCGTAAAAATAATGGGAAAAATGTCTTTAAAAATGCCCCTATGTGACCATATTTAAATTATACAATAAAGTTTCTTGATGTATTTTGAGGCATTAGTCGTTTAAGACTTAGTTTGAATTGGTATATATTACCAATAAGCAATATTGGATGTAAAATGTTCATCACTTTATCGAGTTAAATCATGTTTACTTTTATTGCAAGTGTTGTTCTAAAAAGAGTTATTACGAGGAGATAATCAACAATGTAGCTTACCAACGGGCATTTGGTCCAATGGTATGGAGGTTTTACCCTCATATAGGCAAGGTCCCTCATGTTTCGAGTCTTGTCTAGGGTGATAGGGGTTTCCCCCCTCCCGAGTGAGTGAAAGGGGAAGGTGCCATTAGCCGTTCTGTGACTGGTCCCAACCCTAGGTTTGTGAGGTCTATCGCAAGAACCGGCCTTCCTTGCTTCTGGGCTAGGGGCCATGTAGCCACAAATTGCCGTTCCAAAAAAAAAATGAATGAAACAATTTAATCAATAACATATGTGTTGTATTTTCTTCTATATATTTATAACAAATTTTATAGTACGGATCAGTGTTTGTACCTAAAAAAAATTGCTTGTTAGAAGAGCCTAATTATTAAGTTTTGCTCAGGGCACTTGAAATCCACAAGACGGCCCTGAATGTAAAGCTTCAATTGTTGGTTTGGGGTATTTGATATTGTCAATTGAAAATAATCATCGGATACTACTAGTATACGAATACAATATAAGTTCTTAACTCAACTCAACTTTATGTCATTTTAACCATCGAAGAGTCTGGCTATTAATGTGATTAGTATGATACATTATACTAACAGGGTACCCACTTATTGTCACTATATACGGAAAGCAAAAACGAGTTTCTTGCCCTCGAATTACAAAATGCAGTTTAATTTGGAGGTGACTGAACCATGTTGGATATCCATCTCCAAGTGCATTATCACTACTAGTTGGTTACCCGCGCATAGCGGCGGCAATAAAAATTTTACTAACTCAACTTTTTACGCAATTTCCTACCCGCTTAGTAATTTCATTTCACAACACTTTGAATGTATGTGTTTGTTGTATGTGTTCGTTTGAGTTTCCCGTAGCTTTCCCGCAATACCATATTAACATCATCATTCTCGCATTAAAAGACAACACCCTCTCCGAAAATATAGTTTTTAACGTATCAATTCCATATTTAATAAGGTTTAAAGTTGTAAAAAATAACAAATCAACTTAAAATAAAACCCTTAAAAATGTCAAAAAAAACAAAAAAAAATATATATACAAATATATCAAAATGGATGTTGAATAAAGAGCATAAAATTTAAAAAATACGGTAAATAGATCTAAAAAATTAAATTGGATAAAAAGATATTTCAATTTGAAAATAAAGTGAATTTTTTAAACAAATGCGACACATGTAACTTATGATTGGATTTTCTAATATGAGATGGATGGTCAATATTGCACCTCATTAAATTAATTTTAATGGTCCCACATTATAAATGCTAATAGCGTTTGGTATCAATTTTTATTACATAACTTGAAAAGAATAAAACAATGCGTAAAAGAAGTAAATTAACTCGCAACAAAGTGGGTTATAGTATGTCCTTTAGCAAACTTCTTAGTATGGATTAAAGTTTTGAAAACTTGTTTCAAGTAGTCCCACATGGGTCAAAGGAGGGAAATTTTGCTTATTAATATACCGTGGTATATATTTTCTAACCAAGTTAAGGTTAGTATTATACTGTTTGTTTGTAGTGTTGGATGATGTTTATTTATTTTTTTTTAGAACGGCAATTTATTAAAAAAGCTAGCAAGGAGCTAGCAAACATTACTCACAGATAAAAGATGAAGGATTTTTTTAGCCACTCAACCCAACTAAACCTCACTTATGTCACAACATCTCATAACTACAAGTATCCAACAATCAACTAAACGAGAACGCCAAAACAGATACAACACATCCATAATCAACATCAACGATAGCCAGTTACCGCAGACAAATATTATAAGTAGCATACCACATACACAACTACACCTTGTCTCCCGCAACACATCCCACTTGACCACAAACACACCACGATGCAAGCCAAAACACAGACCACACTTTAGATAGAAGCATTACTCTATTCAATCTCTGCAGGATACAATATAGCAAATAGAGGACTTAGCTGAAGAGCCTCACGCGATTTACCGCGTACACTTCAAGCGTCTCGCTGATCGAAAATCAACACCCCTCTCAACTCACAAGAACTACTACTCTAGTGAGGCGTCACCCCTAGCTATGCAAACCGTTAATGCGCACAAGCCGAGTATCCGTCTCTGCGAAGTCCTCGAACTCTGTCATCATTAGTAATAGAACACATGTGAGAAGTGTCATCTATCTATCAAACAAATGCTTCACACCACACTCGCAAGCGAGGGCGACATCCTAACAGCGAACTCTTGAGAGCTGAGGGACAATAACTTCAACTCCACACACACTAAGATTAGACTCAGCTGATATGCTCTCAAACACTGAAGTTGAGAGATTCTGAACCTATCAAACAACGTGCTTCCTCACGGCCCGAACGCCTGAGGAATACAACTCAAGCGGTTGCACGAGTTACTACGGAGAGCATATCACCTTCAATAAATCAAATTCTATTGCTGGAGGCATAGTGAAAACGAGAGCACACGGGACACACAGTTCAGTACAGACACACTTTGGCATCTAGACCACAGTATATGATTCATTGATGAATAGTTGTAGAATCTGAATGATAAAATAAATATAAACACATTATGTATGAGTAACGATTCGTAAGCGTGCGTCTATGATGTTAGTCATTTATTCTTTGGATGTGACGTGGTTGACGAATTCTTGTGTTCAGGATGATCAACTTTAGTTGCTACGCTCAGGTAGAGATAGTTATTAGAAAGAATGAGTTCGGATTGTTTCACAGGAAACATACATGACAGACATAGGATTCTTGGGCGGATTTCAGTTGCACTCACAAGATACCGTAGACATACAGGAGATATGTAGAGAATTGGTATTGAGAGTAAGATGACACATTCTCGAAGACTCATAACATGTGATCTCTGTCTCGGTAATTGGATGTGTGAAGGGGTTTTACGTGTACTATGACTCCATAGTATCTCACTTGTTGTAGACCTAGCGACATCAAGACAGCATTTTCAAGGACATTGCGTGACACTGGTCCTTTGATTTGCTGACTGAGTGAGGACAGAGAAAGATATACCTAGAGTGAGCAGATAGGAACTCAGGCGAGGAGGGGTGAGGACACTCAACGTGTTTACATGATAAGATGATCTCTCTCTTCATTTAAGACGAATGTGGATAGAGCATTAGACAATAAGAGAGTTGCATTGAGATATAATTTATGTGGGTGTTAATAGGACGTTGAGAGCATGTTATTGAATAAGGGGAAAATTGACATAGGTTTTTTAACATTAATTTGATTTGAGGGGGAGTGTTGAATAATATATAATTGGGTTATTTTTAAAGATGTTTAGAGTTTTTTAGAGGTTTATATTGGAATCAGGGAGAGGTTTATTGTTAGGGTATAACAATGGGTCTTTAAATTTGGGAGGGAAGGCTACGTTTGCTTTTATTAGCATGACTTTTCTCTTTCTAGTCTGATACACGAGAATGAAAGACAGCATGTGTCATGATCTACAAGTCATCAGGAAGGACATAGATTTTAATTGAGTACACTCTTCTATACACTGGTATCTGATCTAATCTTAATGGGTCACAGAGTTAGGTATTGCACCGTGAGGGGAGTAGGTCTATCTCTGGAAGTCACACGTCAAACGGACAGTGCGGAGGGATAGACGAATGTGGACACCTCTAGCATAGGAAGACACTTCGCTGGAGTAACATATGATCTGGGTGCAAGCTGGGCCATCACTCGAGTTGATGTTCAATATTAATACTAATATAGTTATTTAAAATATACTGTTGGACAGACACAAGACATTGAAAACAAAGATGTGAAGTTTGACAGATACTTTATCTGAGATTTGTAGATCTGTGAGTATAGTGAGATCTGATAGTATACTATAATACGCGGGACTGTAATACGTTTCACAATCGTCTAAGGTGACAGGTAGTGATTTTAGTGGTACTTGATACATAAGATTAAACACACTTAGCGAGAGTCAAGGCTACAGTATGAGAGCGGCACTATAGGTATCTGTATTGAGTACTTAACGACAATGTGACTCTACTTGAGGAGATTGTACATGTGATATTATTTTGTGTGTGATTGGGGGGGGGTGTAGGCCTGAGTAACTACAATGTTTATAACACATCAATTGTTATGAACATTACTGTATCACACATGGAGGGAGAGTCTCTTTGTCTGATCATGAGTACTATATAGGTGCTTAGTAAGGTATTATGGTTCTTCAATATGGAACAGTGGGTAGTCGAGAGATAAATTAACTTGTAATAAACACAACTCTGAATTGGGGTCACATCTGGACACACTGTCTATCAGAACTATCACACAGGTTAGTTCATGCGACACAGACAACTAGGTTGAGCGAGAGGTGATAATCTGGATCTGAGAGAGGGTTGAATTCTCGATGTCTTGCAACACGAGTGTACACGACTCTAGATCTCCTCTCACGCGACGTGAGGTATCTTCTTAGTAGATTATTGGACAACATGAGGGAGGAACACAGGTGGACAGACATTAATGGTAGACTGGATCTAATTACTAGATGAACACAGAGGGACACACAAATCTGTTGATTCACGGAGGACACACACACCTACTGGGAGACTTTAGCACTACAACTATAAGGATGAGTTGTTTTGCACATCTCTGGAGTCGACACAACACACACTATTCTTATGATAGTCCAGTGGGTAGAAAAGATTTTGCTTATCTGTATTAGGTTCTAGACACATACTACAGGTTTAGCGACTCACACAGAGGCGACTATAGAGCCACACACGAGGGGAGAGGTTTAGACGTCATTCTTCAATCATGATTGTTTTGGACGTGAGTGAAGAGTTAGAGGTTATAATGGTGTTTAATAGGGTGTGTTGTATTGTAATGATTGTTGGGGGAAGTGAAGATAGTTTGAAGTGGGTTAGGATGGATAGTTTGATAAATTATAATGATTAGTGGAGGGGGAATTGTGGTGTGTTGTTTGGGTGTTTGTAGAAAGTGGTGTATTGGGGGAAGTTTGAGGGATAATTGGGGGGATGATGGTGGGGGTGTTGTAGTGGGTGTATGTGGGTTGGGGATTAAAGGTGTGTTTGTTAAATTTGATTTTTTGGTAGGTAAGGAAGATTATTATGAGGGGATTGGTTTGAACTTTAAGTGGTTTGTTTAATTTTGGTTTAAAGAGGGAAAAGTGTAGGGGATTAAGAATATATAAATTAAGAAGGGGTTGTGAGGAGTATGTTTATTGAGATGAATTTTAAGAGGGGGGGTGTTGTGTATTGAGTGGTGGGTTGAATGTGAGTTTGGAGGTAGTTGATTGGGGGGAGGAGAGTTAAGTGGAAGTTTGGGTGGTTGTTTGTAGTGGGGATAATTTTAAGAAGAGAAGAAATATATAATGGTTGAATGTTAAAATTGGTGAGGGAGGATGATGAAGGGGGGGTTTGGTTGGTAGTGGAAGAGTGATGGAATATGAAGTTTAGGTGGAGGGGTGTTTGGGATTAGAGGGATGTTAGTTGTTTGTAAGTTATGAAGGATGAGGTTAGGGAGAATATTAAGAAATTATTGGTAATGTGTTTTATTATTAAATATTATGGAATGGTCCAGCCAGTAATTAAAAAATCGAAATGGAATAGGACCGAAATCAATTACTGATTCTCGAAGTAATATGGGACGATGATCCGACAAGAATCTATCCAAGGTGATAGCCGAAATACTAGGACAATCTCTAAGCAGGTTATCCGAAATAAGGAAGCGATCAAGCTTACTCATCTTTGTCGCGGACCTATGACACCATGTAAAAGAACAACCACCAAGCGGAACTTCTTCAAGATTCGAATTCACAATGAAAGAATTAAAAGCCTTTGCCCCGTTCTCATTAAATATCGACCCAAAACGCTCATGTTTATTACGGACTTCATTAAAATCTCCCATGATTATGGCCTCACCTTTCCAATTATTAACAACAATGATTTAAATAATTCCATAAACTCTTCTTTTCTGAAATTTCTTGAGGAGCATAAACTGATATGATAAGCATAGATTTACCATTGGAACGCCAAACTCCACGCGTTATGATAAAGTAATCCGAAACAGTAACACTAGATTTAGAGAAAGCATTTGGATTCCAAACACAAAGGATCCCTCCCGAATTGCCACTTGACTCGCTATAAACATAATCAAACGCGAAATTTCCCCAACACCTCTTAATATCAAAAAGCTCAATAGATTCCATTTTTGTTTCCTGTAAAGATAAAAAATTCACCTTGTAAGAGACACATAATTCCTTTACCCAATCTTTTTTAGCCTTCGGGTTAAGGCCTTGAATATTGAGAGACAACATATTCATCGAAACACATCGTCCACTCCTTGTCCCTCAACAATATCTTCAATATTCTTGATACACCCGTCCATTTTAAAACCCATCGTTTGGCCCACCTTAACCACTTCTTCCATCAAGTTCAAGATAGACCCACCTGATCTAGGTATTTCAACCTTATGGAAATGATCAGATCCCACAGATTCCACACCCGTACTCTTATTCAGATTGTCTCGAGATTTAACCGAATTCACTTCAACCGATGCATTAGAGCCATGTACAAAGTCTTCACATTCTCCTTCTTCTCTAGGTGTAAACCCCGGAGGAAACTCCAAACTTTCTTTATAACTTCGATTCAAACGTTATTCCGTATGCAGCACAGCAAAAAAAAAAACAAAAAAAAAACAGCACGCTTTTCTTCTTAAGTAATGTCATAAATTCCAAACGAATCCGCAAGATTTATTCTCCCTCATGTTTGATTCCTATCCACAAACTAAAAGAACTACAAAACTCTCATTCCTCTCCTTCTTTTTTCTCGCTCAGAATGCACTGTATCAGTAACAACACTTAAATTATCGTCCTTTAATTTGACATCTTCAGTCATTCTCCCATCAAAGTTTGTTTTTGAAAAACCCTCATCTAATTGTTCACACTTCCATGTCGACTTTTCATATCATCTTCATTTTGTTCCTCAAAACTTCTAGAATCCAGCCCGAAAAACCATCATTAAGCAGTAGCACGAATCCAATCAATCTTTTCCTTGGTACGTAATCTTAAACCATCTCATAAAATATTCTCCAATTCTCCAACCATCATTTGTGAGTAAGCATAACGTTTATTAATGATAACTAGTCCTCTGTCATACATCCACATACAGATACAATCCCCATTTAGAAGCAATCTTTTTGAAGGAATTACTAGTCCACAATTTTATAGGAATACCTTCGACATCCACCCAAACAATCCTTCCATCTACGATGAAGTCCTACAGTTGATGGAACAAATTTGAGTGAAACCACGATGTAATCGCCACAACACACAATCTTTTGAATTTTTTCCTTTGCATTCTTATCGATTTTTAAAGACAATCATGACCCCACAAACCAAACCCATCCCAAATAACGAATTACAACATCACCAAGAACTTCCATCTGCAACATAATAAAGTCCAAAACACCACTAAGACTCACTCTTCAAATTCACAAGAGCTCCTAACCTCCTAATCTATCTTTCCCCCCTCTTAATTCTTTTTAAAATCTTCCCCATTTAAGAGGCACAAAACAAGGGAGAAACTCTCCTGTTGATTAGGCTCAAAACACGTGTCATCAAAAGACCATGACTGGAATGCTCTGTCCTTTCTCATCATTAAATTGCGAACCTTCCTTTAGGAGCAACTTAACAATAAACGCATAAGATGATGATAACTCATTCCACATAACATTAAATCACCTTATTCCTACATTCACTTCCCACCAAACACTTATTTTATTCCCAAAAGAATTAAATCCTTAATTTATCAGACTTACTATCAAAAGTCCTACTCTTATTCTTATTCTCGTTTCGCACAATATTGGCCTAAACGAATCTTGCTTGCGCATTGGCATGTAAATGAATAGATATACCATCCACACCGTGCATAAGTTACTAACCAAAACGGTTCACATCAAACCTTTTATAAATCGTACAAACCAAACCTCTTCCAGCCTTTTGATCTTCTGTCAGGAAAGTAAAGCATCAACCACTTGCCCATAATTGCTTTACAGGCATGCATAATTCTTTGGCACCACACATATCCGGGAAATTAGTTACAAACACTGATATAGAATTTCTAAACAACCACCTCCTCTGATTTTGGAAAACCCATACTTTGATTTTGAAACCCATACGAAAATCTGAGAAATAAATTGAATTTTTTTTTTGGATTGAAGAGAGATCTTACCGGAATCGAAACCCTAAAATCGAAAGTCCTACCTATGTTGTCCCACTTTTGTTGTCCCGTCTCTGGTGTCCCACCGCAAGGATGTACCACCTATGACGTCCCAACTATAGCGTCCCAACTTTGATATTCCATTCGAATTGATTTAGGATTCAATTGCAATAATTTTGGATTGAAGGGAGTTCTAGGAATTGAAAGGTGATTGGGGATTGAAAGATGATTGTGGATTGAGAGGTGAATAGAATTAGAAATATCTATAGATGTTGCAGGCCCATATAACTTCTTAACCTTGATTTTTTTATTTTTATAGTACTTTTTAATATCGAAGAATCTCTTTTCTTAATGAAATTAGTATGATACCTTATTCTCAATTTCTTATTAGTAAAACATGGTTGCATTATCAATAATAACGAACTAAAAATAATAAGATGATCATAAAAACTCAAACTAAAAGAACAAATCTGAGACCAATATTAATATTGTATCACTGGTTACATAACTCATACGTCGTGCATGTATATCTTATTTCTTAACATGCGTGGAGTGACAACCAACAAGACAATGATACGAACTGCTTTTTTTTAACGGCGAATTTATTAGAAAAACAACTAGCAAGAAGCTAGAAAAGATTACAAAGTAAGATTCGGATTTTTCAACCACTCAACCCAACTAAATCTAGTCTT
>BQNB010201704.1:0-10892 GCA_026074375.1 Tanacetum coccineum
AACCGTAGAGGTGATTGTTTTAATCACTTATTTATTTTCAAGATCGAATTGCTGAGAGGTACGCTTTCTATTTACTTATTGTATTATGTGTTAACCATAATAAGCTAACTATTAGGCGTCTTACAAAGACTTGACGCCTAGAGTACACACACACCCCTTTAGGTTTACATTGTGAATTGAATGAATCATAAACCTAGACGCCTACCCCTCTTTATATACTAGAGGGGTTAGGGTTTACAAGACAAGATAAGATCAAATAAAATTAGGAAACTATAAATCAGCATTAAATACTATTTGACTAATCTTCAATCAGCATAAATGTTATTCCAGCTTTGTCTTGTAGATCCTCCATCTTTAATATGTTTTGTCATAATCAACTCAAAGTATAATTTCTAACAATCTTCCCCTAGTTGATAATGACAAAACCAATCCGCTGCGTACTCGTAGTTACTTGGTTACCTAGATGTTAAATCCCAACAGTTATGTCAGATAGAGGAGATCTTTGAAGACCAGTCTAGCTTCTACAGATTCTAAACCAGTTTTATAAGAGACAACATTATCCAGTGTTCTTAATGTCTTTAACTAAATTGTTCATATTTGTTCTTTTAGATCTTTTACACATCAAAAGCAAGATGAACAACATTTGATCCAGTAAGATAACCTCAGAGTTTGTAGAAGAACTTGAATTTGTTGAAGAATAAGCCATGAGAGCAAAATTGGTTGGACATTCTTCTGCTTGGTCACTCCAATCATAGCCAAAGCCATCACATTGAGACACTAAGGCATTTGAAGTAGTTTCCTCAACTGGTACAGTCCTTCTAGTAGGCTCTATGTTCCGGCTGTCTTGATTCCTGGGTGCCTGGCACTCTCTTGCAAAGTGTCCCATTTTGTGGCAGTTGAAACACTCCCCCTTCCAGTATTCTTCAGGAATCTTCTTGCCCTCATAGTCAGCATAGCAATGTTCCACCTCAAGTCCATCTCTTCTAGATCATCAGCATGGATTTGTTGTAGATCTTCATTATCAAGCTGTGGAATACTTGGTTGGCTAGCAAAGAAGGAATAAATCACAGCATCACTTAAATTTTCAACAGTTGTTGAACTACCAGCAACACCCTGAGTGCTAGCAGTATTAACACCCTGAGCAGTATTAACTGCTCTAGTTGCACTGTTAGTGCTACTAGAGGATAGAAAGGCTACATTGTGTGTGTTTGTGGTTGGGCTAGAGGTCCCCTTGACCTCTGATTCATAAGCCTTCAGGTTGTTGAAGAAGTCATATAAACTTAATGTCTCTATCTCTGGTTTGTTTCTCCATACTATGGTATGCACAGCCCATTCTTGTGACAAACTTCTCAAGAACTTCTTATTGATGTCTTCTTAAAGGATAACTTCACCATGCATCTCTAGTTGACTAACTAGCTTTTGAAGCCTTTCATAGGTTTGTATAATTACTTCTGTGCTGGATGCAGCAAAGTTTTCATACTACTGCTTTAGAGGATTTTTCTGAGTTTTCTTTGTAGCAGCATTACCTCCAAATATGTTCTCAATAGCCTGCATCAGTGTCTTAGCATCCTTGTGTGAGTTGAATTTTAGTTGATGCTCATTAGGTAAGGCCATCAACGAAGTGCTTCTTGCCTTTAACTCTGCCTTTCTTTGTGCTTCTCAAGTCAACCACTTGTAGAGGGAAATAACAGTCTCCTTACCAATAACAGTTTTGTGTTACTATGGGTGCATTACAATTTCTACTATCTCCATAGCAGTGTAACAATGCACTAATAGTATTGCTTCATCCTCATCTCCAGAGATCAACCTCATCAGAGTAAGTATGGGTATACTTGATGGTTTTGAGTATTGGAATCCATTGCTTCTGTGAAGAAAAAGATCTGTGTGTAGTAAAAGTTTTATTTTCTTAATCAAAGCTTCACTCATAAAAGCTCTGATACCACTTTGTTGATACCCAATAGAAATAAACTTAAATCATTAGCTTGTGTAAGGTATAGTTATGCAAGATAAATCTAACACAACTATAGTAGAAACTTTAATTGTAAATATCAAAGACTATGCGGAATCTAGCCAATGATACTAAGAAGAGTTATAATGAAACAGTAATGAACAAGATCAATAACAAACAGTTTACCAAACTTTCAGCCTCAATATAAAACGAAACACACTAATAGTTTTTTAGGGATTACAAAACCATTGAAGCTACGAAAAACACTTTTTCTAGATTTGATATTCAACGAAAGACACATTAATCTCTATGCCTTAGCCTTCCTTTTATACACCAAGGGATCCGTAACTCGCCTTACAATATTTTCCTAAGTTATCATGATCTTCTAAACAAATAACTTATATGTATCTTTTACAAAAATATCTCATACTTATCTCGTAAGTAATCTTGATAAACAATCTTCATCTTTATCCTTTCTCATGTTTTTATCCTTCTGACAGTAGAAACTCTTCTAGCAGTTGTAATCTTTCAAGCATTAGTAACCAACAACATAAACTTTGTACCACAGCATCTACTGTGTACACAGCTAGTAACTACTTAAAAATATTTTTCTTTCATTCTTTTATCACAGTACGAAGTACAACTAGCATTACTAAACTTATTAAAAAGTTGTAACATACTCTAGCAGACTAACATATCCTAGCAGTAACTAATTACAACTAACAGTTGTAACCATGATACAAGCAAATTAACTACTTATAGTATTATTCTTCAAAGATCTTAAAGCAGTCTTAACTTCACAAGCAATAGTAATATATACTGCCGTACTAACTACTTAGCATATTTTTCACACAAGAATTACAAACAACACTAAGTTATGCTTAGCAGTAGTAACTCTAACCATTAGCAGTAGTAAACTCCAAACTGCTTCAAGAAGTCTTTTAATCCTAACATCATTAATCTTGGTATTGATTTTGTAGCACGTTGTAAAATGCTTCCTTAGGACAGCATTTAGAAATAAGTCTGATAACAGCCTAAAAAAATCATGTTAGGATGAGGATACAAGAGTGCAACTTCATTGTTGGTGGTGAAAGTGATCTCATCAAATGTGAAATCAACCTGACTTGCAGGTAAGAAAGGGTTTGGGCTTTCAGGTTTGTCAAGAGTGACAGGTTCTTCTTTAGGAGTAATTTCAGGTGATGAGGTCTTTTGTGATGATGATTTTGCCATTTTGAGTGGTGAGGGTTTTGAAGGTTTGATCTGGTTTGAGGTTTTTTGGTTTTGTTTGTGAGAATAAGTTGTTGATTGGTGTGTTGTGATTTATATAACTGATAAAATTACAAAATTTTCTTTGAGAATTTGTAATTATCAATTTGAGGTTTTTAAAGTTTTAATTTAAGAAAATAAGTTTAGGTGTTTGTTTCCAACATTTGTGCAAACTTTAATTTTTATAGAAAGTCACAAAGCTTTGTACTGCCACCTAGAACAGTGAACAGCTAACAAATTTCCACTGCATGAAAGTAGGTGATAAGAAAGATGATGAGGTCATTCTACTTTGGATTTCTTCTTTTAAATATATTTTAAAATATTAATTTTTAAAAAATCACCAAGACCCTTTTAAAAAAAACAAACCTTTTGAGATTGATGATTGAAAGCTAAACAAGGTCAAGTAATGGATGTATATTGTCAAGCGAATATAATTAATGTAGATAGCAACCATCATCATCAATCTTCCAACAAAGGCGACAAAACCACAAATGCTCATGCAAATCCATGAATGAGACATATATGATTGCTCAGTTACTTCACTCGAGAGATAGCTGAAGATCTATATAAAAATATTTGTCGAAACTGAACAGAAGAAAATACATTAGGTTTGTTCAGTTCTTGACTTAACCAATATCTATGCTCTAGAGAAGGCGACAAAACCACACATGCTCATACAAATCCATGAATGAGACATATGTGATTGCTCAGTTACTTTACTTAAGCAAGTTAAAGGTTGTATGCAAAAACTAAACTGACATTTTACATGAAAGTTTGTTTAGTTTTGGATGAAAGAGCTGAAGCTTCAGTTTTCTTCAGGCAGTACTGAAGCTTCAGGTTTTGAATCTATGTTCATCATACCTAGTTCAACGATCAATCTTTTAAAAGTTGGCTCATCTAGAGGCTTGGTGAAGATATCAGCAAGTTGATATTGAGTGGGAATGAAATGTAATTCAATGTCCCCTTTGAGAACATGATATCTGATAAAGTGATATCTGATATCAATATGCTTTTTTCTTGAGTGCAGAACTGGATTGTTTGAGATTGCAATATGTAACACCCCCATTTTTACAATATAGCAGCGGAAGCTAATCTGGGGTATTACTTCATGGAAACAACAATCATAATCATAGAAAACGACCCAAAAGAGACGTTTGTTCAAAAGATACGTTATCATTCATTTCAAATCAGAGTTTTACAAAGGCAGGTCCCAAAATCTAGTTACATACAATGTGAATGATAACAAGTTTTAGCCATCTTGAGTCCATGCAAACTACCGTGCCGAATATTGCTCTATAACCTAAGATAAACATGGTTAAAAAGTCAACACAAAGGATGAGTGAAATATCATAGATTATAAGATAAACATTTTGAATACAATTCGTATGTAAAAATTTAACAACACAATTATTATGAAAATTGTATGCTTATTGATCTAGGGTCACGTTTATTATATACCCAATTAACTGTATAATTAACACGAATGCAATTTATTGGTATAACATGGAATTACTGTGATAATCGTCTGTTAGGACTTTTTGGGTCGTTGTTCTAGTATAGTATAGTCTTGGGTGTAAGCTCATGGCACACAAACTGACTAGTGTATAAATATATACCCAGAAATAATATGATATATATATAATATAAATATAAAGTATATATATATAAAATATATAATATATATAATGGATTATAGAAATGGCCCTCGTTGTAGGTAATTGCCATATACCAATGAAATTCAAAATATAGTGTGATTTGGTTACCCATTCACGGCTAACACAACATGCTTCGTCAATCCCGATAGATCTATCCTCAATATATCGTTCACTCCATAGGACTAGCCGTAAGTGATTTAATGGTCCCATGATAATTGAGGACTTTAAGCATAAATAGACTTAGACATTAGTCGAATGGTATAATCAGATTAGCATACAACAGTGGTAAAAACACTTGTATTCGTAATTATTTTAATAGCAAATATCGCCCCTCACGTGTTTATAAAACAGATTAAAATAGATTAAAAGTGAGGCTATGAACTCACTAAGTCCTTGAAAAGTAATCACATTGTTATAAGATAAACGAGTATGTAAAAGAGTTTGTAACAAGCATGTATCCCCCTCGCAGGTTTATAAAACATGTAAAATAAGTAAAGGCGAGGTTATAAACTCACCTGATAGGTAGATGTAAATAAAATATTCAAAAATAAAGCTACGAATAAGGCCCTTATCCCAATCTTAAACCAAGAAGTTGATATAGCAAGATGATAAATAAAAATATCACGTTACAGCAACCTGAGTAAATGTCAATTCTTAAGAAGATTGTACTCTAGAACTTTAGTTTTAAGAGTTATGAGTTTGATTAAAGGATTTTTGGAATTATTGTATCACCGTTCGGGCCATCATAATTCAGAAGTCATTCAGTACGACGTTTGAGGAAGTTAGGTTACTTTAAATTGTAAACCCAACAACTCAGTCAGAACGTAATACCAAGTTGAAACCTCTTAATATGAAGCTCCCTAGTATTGTGATATGATATAATCGGTTTTAAGCGTTTTGATTAATATCTGGAAATGTTAAGCACGAGAAGTGTTAATTAAAGTTATGTTCTTGTAAGGTTTAAACAAGTGTTTTATACTTTTTCCCCAAATGTTACATTTATAGACCCTTGAGTTGAGAAAAGTGGCAAAATATACCACTTGGGGTTGCACTTTTACTGAGTTTGGTCCATCAGAGTTAAAAGAAATACCAAGTTATGTGGAAAACTAGAAGGGGGGTTGAATAGTTTACCGCTTTTTAATTTAAGGTTTTAAAGTGTTTGTAAAAATTCTAGATTCGACTTTATGTGAATTCAACACTTGCACAATATGAACAATATACTTATCTAAACAATTAATAGGATAGTATGAGAAATTAATGTAAGACAAGAGATAAGAGTAAGAACAATCAAACCACAACGCGAGGATTTATAGTGGTTCGGTAACGAAGCACCTCTTCGTCCTACTCTACTCCTCGAGCACCTAACTCGAGAGTTTTCTTCACTATGTCAACAAGCTCCCTTATAGCGGAGAAAACCTTACACAACTTTCGCTTATCTTGATTTTTGACACTATGCTAGATGTCGAGTTCTAATCTTAGCTAGAACCAATCTGCCACAACTTCACAACTTCACTACACAACTTTGCTTCACGACTTGATCACGACTACACAACTTCTTCACACCTTAGTTTTCTTCACACCACTACTTCACCAAGCCACAACTATAATCACACCTAACTAACACTACTAGGAAAGATCACCAAGATCCAACTATACTTACAACAATTACCAAGATCTAACTACTACATAACTTTATAAGATTTACAAATGATTTACAAGTTATGATATGGATGCAATAGGATTGTAGTAACAAATAAAGGTGTAATACTTCTTCACTTGATGATGGAAGTATTCTTCTCTTGCACTTGCGGAATTGAGCTTGGATCACCTGGAAACAAAGCTTTATGATTAAATGATCAAAGGATTTTAATGAGATGTGAGGGCTGTTTTAGAACAGAAAGAATGAGTACAAAAGGTGAGAAAATAGTAGGGAAAAGTCCAGTATTTATAGGACAAACTGGAGGAGCGTCTACTTATGGGCGGTCCCCTTAAATAGGTGGGCGGTCCCCTTAATTTTAAAGGGGCCGCCCGTGTATTTAAGGGGACCGCCTTAGACTAGGCGCTCCCCAGTTTGTCCTTTTGTGTAGAGAGAATTTTCTAGAACTTTCTAGCCGTTTTAGGTCCGAAAATTTGAATTTCAAAATGTTTATTTTGGATAAAACATTTCTTTTAATTGTAGAAAATGTTTTGTAATGTTTATATAAATGTTTATAACATTTTATAAAAGTGTGAGGTTGAATAAAAATTTCCTTTGATCATAAAATCCATTAAGCGTTTATTTATTCATACCTTTAAGTGATATAATTTTCAAAATGAAAATTTACAAAAGTGTTAAATTGGCAGTAATATGGACCCTATTTATAGAATACAATTTGTTAACCTTCTTGTCAATTTTAGTCCTTCCTTTCTTATTCTCTTTTAAAACTAGTCCAAAAGCCTCCTTTGTATAAGTAAAATTCGCCAACAACTCGGTCACCTCCTTCCGTAAATATTTTTAATCCGTCCCACTAAATATAGTTTAAAACTTTTATTAAAACTTTAAACCTCGTAAAACACGACCTTTAAACACAGTTTTTACAAAAACTCGGGGAAACGACGAAAAATACAAAATTAACATATTTACGCTCTCGGAGCAATAAAATAATTTTTTCTGGCTTTCTTAAATGCTAAAAACAAATAGAACCTAAATTACAGAATAAAATTCACCAATAAATGGAAATTCTTCATCAAACTACATATAGCATAACTACAACTATACATTATCTACGTACATTAAAATAAGCTTTTATAGTTTAGGAGGATAAACGTTGACCTGAAACTCGTGTTGTTACATTAGCTACTCAAAGAAAATAGCAGAAAGTTTGTAATTTAGTAATGGTTCTCTATTATAATTTTTAAAGCACGCAATTGTTGTTTGGAAAGTATCTTTTGGACTGTTGTCACACTTGGAATTCTTTAACAGATCATCTTTTGTGCTCACAACTGTTTTTACATCAATAAGCACTTGCTCATATAGGTAACTTATTTCTTGGTTTAATAATTGATGTCATAAATAGATTTACAGATGATGTACATGAATTAAAATGGGTTATTTCATTTTTTAGGCCAAAACATGCCTACGGAATAAAAAAGATGTACAAGAAAGCTCAAGAAATTTGTAAGGCTGATTTGTGAGTCGTCTTGAAAAGGTGAAACTCACACCCACGAGAAATAAAACATGTGGACATATTAGTAGCAGCATGCTTCAATCTAAACCCACTGTATTAGTAGCAGTACGAAAAAAGAACGCGGCGAAACTCAGACCCAAGGTAAATAAGACAGTCGTCGTAAACCGAAAATAGCTTAAACTCAACTTGGCTCTGCTGCATTCCTTTTTCAGCATATAGTAACATCAGCTTCCGTACTTACTGTGTGGATCAAATTGTTAAAAACAAATGAACGAGTTATTGGAATAGGTTGTGTTGTTGCAGGTATTAACCTCTATGAGCCAAAAGGAGAGGGATGAAATATACACAACCAAACACTTTGCATCCGGTGATGGAGCAGGCACTGCAGTCATTACAAATCCATTGTAGGCTGTCGAAGACGAGACTTCAGGTATGTTTCTTTGTCCGTATTGCTATAAAATTAGTTAAACAGACAAGTATTTTGGTTGAAAGATTGGAGCCTTTGATGAAAAAGCTAAGGGAGCAGATTGGTTTGATTAAATGGGACTTTCATCTTATGCAGGCGACTTCTCAGTGTATTCAGCAAAGCAGCAACAGTAACAAACGACGTACCAATAAAAGTAAGTTTCAGATTTCTCTTTCATTTTTCATGCTTCTAATCACAAGCAAAATCTATGTTTCCTTATACACACATGTAATTTCAGATTTCAGACTATCATGTTATCCCTAAAGATACACATAACAAGAGGACATGATCCTAGATTGGGGAGGATTAAACAAATGTTTAGCCATATTATTTAGTGAGAGAAAGGAAAGATGTGTGTATTCTAGAGAGAGAAACACACACACCTTATTACAAGTAAAATAAATCCTCACCCCTCCATGGAAGTATGGAGGGGATATATATAGGTCTTGACTCTCTAAACTATCATAATTGACATTTCTAGTCCCTGCGTGTCCGGCTAATATAAACTAATGTAATTCCGTATTAGCCGACATATTTTAAGGCTAACAATCTTCCCCCAATATGTGGGCATACGGAATTACTTACAATGTTCCTATCAAGTACAAATACAACAAAATAAAGTGACATCCAAGGCGCTTCCAATGCTGAAGATGACGTCTTTGTCTTCTAGTCTTGATACTTGTACTCCAGCTTGGATCTTCTTTGTCTTGACTTGTTCTGGAACCATTGTAGTATGCATGAGTTGGATTAACTTCCCCCCAATTCATGCAGCATGTCTTTAAAAGCTTTCTTCATAGACTCCTTTTTGGCGAAGTTTCTGAATCAGCTTCCCCCCAAACCAACATCCGTATCTTGAGCAGATTCTGAAACGTTGATGTAGCTTGAACGATCTTCTAACATTGACATTTAAAGTGCACAGCGGAATTTAGTAGAAGAAACAGTCAACCACACCATCTAATACTGCTTCTATACTGTATCATGACATTCGGTCTTGATGATTATCCGTTCGGGGGAACATGCAAGAGATCAGCAACAATTCTTCTCACGCATGCAGAATACTTCACAAACCATACTAAGTGAAGTAGTATAAACTACTTCCCCCTGGAAGTTGACCTGATAGCATCAAAGTATCAAAGTACACGTATTCCCCCATGATGGTTTCGAACTCTCGGAAGCATCATTGACGTGGACGACCATATACACGAGAAGTTCTTGTCATAAGCAACAATCTTGAAAAGTTATGAAAGACATTGAAGAACTTTGAAAGATTTTACTTAGACTGTGAAGCACCATTGACATTTTGTAGCTTCAAATATCCCGTGAGAGTTGCTGATCACATCTCAACCTTTTACTCTCTGGCTAACTTACCAACCTCGTATTCTGTCGGCTATTGCTGTGACCACTTGGTGAAGTAAACCCGATATACCAAACTTGAAAATGAAGTAGAATTCCCCAAATTTGTTACTTAAGCTTGCACTGTTGTTGATTGAAGAACGGTGCAGAAGAAAGCCTCTAAGTACCCTATACACTCAACTAAGAGCCAAAATAAGTACAACACCTCTTGAGACTATCCACATCGGCATCTGCGTGTGACACTGAGCACTACAACGTAACTCCTTTAAGTGATAGCTATAACCCGTGAGTACTACAATGTAACTCCTTGCATCAGGTATAACTAGATAATCCAAGTCTCAATCATAACTATATACGTTCAAGCAAGTCATCAATCGATAGATTGGGTTTGAAGAAAAGGGATAGAAAGTAGAAGGAAGTCTCGATGATGAAATAAGTAGACGCCTCTGTGAAACCCACTTCAAACTCAAATAAGGGATACCAAATAAACTTCGTGATCACTTGACATTTGAGTCCAAATCTTTAGCCGTTTTGACGTTTTAGTGAATCTTATTCGGATCATTTTTAGTGTTATGTATCATGTTTGTTGTGTTGTTGTTAGTTAATGTCGTTAAACTAGAACATATGTTATGTTTGAATGTCGTCAACGAATGAACATCATCTAGTTCAACTTGTCGTGAAAGCATTTTTGTCCCGGTTTAATCTAAAAATTACTAGCACCACAACTATGTAAAATTTCAGACTAGCAATTAATTCCAGCCCACAATAATAAAAAATTCGGCCTACTGTTTAATACACAGCCCAAGTCCATCAACACCGGCCCATTTCTGATATAACAATATCCATTCCATAAATAAATATTAGAACCCGGTCCATCACATCCCTTGTACTCAGTCAATCAGTAACAAAAACAAAAAAAACTAAGGGATATAAAATGATTGCTATCCTTAATTTCACTCATATAAATCCCTAACCCTAATCTTATTTCAATCGCCACCCACTCATCATTTTCTGTAAACACCATACGCAGCCAATAA
>BQNB010201706.1:0-10892 GCA_026074375.1 Tanacetum coccineum
GCTTAAAAACCCGCATTTAATTTCTTTGTAATTTCTTTTCTAGCTCCTTGCTAGTTTATAAAATGTTGCCGTTCAAAAAAAAGAATATCTTCTCTTTTGTCCGTGTGTATTATGAGCCTATAGTAGCCATAACTCATGGAATTGGCCACTACCAACCTTGATCCGAAGTGCATTCCGCATAAGCCCATGTGGATTTCCCGGATCACATAGTTTGCTTGCAAAGGGCCGATACATCTTAACATGGGGACTAGGAAAGAATTTTTGAACAACACGCCATCTTCCACGGCATACTGATGTATTCTATTTGTAGGTTCCTTGCCTCATTTGGATCATCCGACCACTCCTTCCTCTAGACATTTAATTATCGAGGTCATCTAGTCGTCTTCCTCTTATTCTATAATGACGTTTATCTCTTACCCTTAGGTTGACCTTTTTCTTAGTACTTCCACCAAGACTTCCTTCATCACATGGTGAAATTTATAGATTCTAATTTGCTAAGAATATATGCATTCTTGTTTTGCTGTAGCGGGATGTTCCAGATCCTAAACTTGGTGAAACGCACAATATATTCCTTAGCATTTGCTAGATAATCATTCTATCATTGCATGCAACAAACTCCCCATTGATATGGATTGCTACCAATTTCGAATCGACACATATATTAAGTGCTTCTACCTTTATTTTCGATGTTATTCTTAAACATTCTAGTAATGCTTCGTATTCAGACTCATTGTTGGTACTTAAGAAGTCTAACCGAAGGGAATAAGTGTATTCTGCCTTATGTAGGCTAATTAGGACCAAACCTGATCCCCCTCCTTTAAGGTTGGACATTTCGTCTGTGAAGAGCATCCATTCAATTCTTTCTTTGTATTAGCAGGTTTCATGTTTCCTCGACCGCTTTTTGTTTTCTGACGTCCTTTCATTATTCACGTGTTCGTTTCGAGGGTTTCCATAAGAAAATCGGCTAGAACCGATCCTTTAATTACACTTCACAGCTCTAAGCAATGTCATATGCCCCTAGTTTGACCGCCCACTTGGCCAGCTTTCTAGATGTCTCTACCTTACCCAGAATTTAGTTGATTGGCCGGTCCGTTATCATCCTGATAGAATGGGCATCAAAATAGGTACAAAGCCGTCGCGACTGTTAATACAAATACTCACGTAAAAACAATATTTATATTTAATGATCTTCATGTTTTGATAATAACAAATATAATGTCATACTACGTAAAAGTTTACGTAAACAAGTTATTTAGTCGAAAGTTTACTTGACAACGACAAATCACTTAAGGTATGAATATGGCATTATTAAACATAGTTAATGATCAAAGAAAAATATTATCATTTGCATAAACCTTTTCTAATCAAATGATTTAAATAAACACATGATTAATTATAAGCTAGTTATGCTAATCATGTAAGACAAAATATGATTAACCATAAGTGAAAACAATCTTTCTAAATCTTTCCAAATCTAGAAGATCTTTCCTTATTAGTGATAAGAAATATTTTACTTCTAGAAGAATCTAATAAACTAGATTTATAAGTACAAAACAATATTTTGTTAAGATTTGGGGTTAATCATAAAAAGACAAATGTTGTCCCAGCTGCACCCTACGTATCCAGCAAAACCAAATGACGGATCCATGCTATGGTGGATCCGTGGATCTGTGCGACAGCTGGTTGGGATAGATTTTGAATTTCAAATGTTGCCTATAAATAGCAACCTTAAGTCCTCATTTTAGACAACTCTTCACTAATATTTTTCTATCTATCTTTCATATTCTTTGATCATTATACTTGTTTCATAATCCATTACAAGTGATCAACTCATTCCACTCTTTAGTGAAGAAACACTAAAAGAGAGTGAAGCCTGCAATGTTATTGTTTGTTGTTGTCATACGGTTGTTGATAAATCATTTATCCAGAATCTCTTGTGTTGTGTGTTGTGTGTATCATATGTGTATGATAGGTTAGTATTTAGGCCACAAAAAGTGTGTTAGATTGGTTCTTTCTCGAAGTAGAACTCGCTATTTTGCTTAATACCAGAAAAAGTGTAAGCGACGTGTACGGTTTTCTCCGCCTAAAGGGAGCTTGTTGACATAGTGAAGAAAACTCTCAAATTGGGTACTTGAGGAGTAGAGTAGGGCGAAGAGGAGCTTCGTAGCCGAACCACTATAAATCATTGTATCATCTTTTTTATCTTTCCTATCCTTACTTGTTTATACTTCATAGATTACTTATTTACTTATTGCATTGCTATCATATACACTTGTGTGTATCTCTTGAATTCACATAAGTCGACAATCTAAATTTTATTAATAAAATGGTAAAAACTATTCAACCCCCCCCCCTTCTAGTTTCCACAATTGGTATTAGAAGCCAAGGTCGCCTAAGATCTTTAACGTATATTGTACATTAAAGCTTGAATCGATCTATGGATTCGGATAAATACCTAGAAGGGCAATCTATGCAAAGACCACTACTTTTCGAAAGCGATTGTTTTATATATTGGAAAAATAGATTCGAAACTTTTGTGAAAGTAAAAGATTTAGATCTTTGGCATAGTATCTTGAATGGTGATTTTCCACCGGTTTCCCGAAACAAAGATACCCAAGTTTTAGAGGTTGTTCCCTTTGAAGAACAATCTGACGATCTTAAAAAGAAACTTGCTAAAAATAATGAACTAATGGTTCTGTTAAAATGCTTTACCCCTAAAGGAATATGAAAGAGTTTTTATGTGTAAACGGCTAAAGATATTTGGCAATCGTGTGACTCACACATCAGGGTAATAGCCAAAGTAAAGGATCATAAAATTGATTTTCTTGTTCAACAATATGAACAATTTACTATCCTTGAAGAATAATCTATTGATAGCGGTTTTGCTAGATTTAACACTATTATTACTAGTCTTAAAGCTCTTGATGAAGGTTTCTCTCAGGGCCGTTCCTAAATTTTTAAATTTTTTTGAGGCCCTGTACGAAATTAATCTTTAAAAAAACTTTTCGAGAATAAATGTTATATATAAACTATAAAGTGTCACCGTTTATAGGTTATAATTTTATTAGTGGTCTAAACATTCAACATATTACTCATTTAAGATATTTTCTCATCTAAATACTTTTTTTGTTAGAAAATATGTGTGCCCATGCATATAAATGTTAACGAGACAAATTTTGAGGCCCCTAAAAATTTTAGGGCCCTAAGCGGTCGCCCACCTTGCATTAAAGCTCTTGATGAAGGTTTCTCTAGCCAGAACCATGTTAGGAAGTTTCTTAGGGCTCTACATCCTAAATGGAGAGCAACGGTCACAGCGATTGAAGAATCAAAAGTTTTGTCATTACTAGCTCTAGACGAGCTTATCGGCAATCTAAAAGTACATGAAGTTGTCATGGAAAAAGATTCCGAAATCTATAGAGGCAAAAAGGAAAGAGTTAAGTCCATTGCCTTAAAAGCTAAGAAAGAGTCAAGTGATGATGAAACTTTAACATCCGGAAGTGATGACAAAGAATATGCTATGGCCGTAAGGAACTTTAAAAAGTTCTTTAGAAGAAAGGATAAATTTTTTAGACAACCAAGAAAAGAAAAGAAGTCATTCCGACAAAGGGATGAGAAAAAAGGAAAGAGTGATCAGACATGCTTTGGAAGATATGATCCAAATCATCTCAATGGCGATTGTCCAAAACCACCTCGCAACATAGATCAAAAGGCCTTCATTGGAGGTTCTTGGAGCGATAGCGAAAATGACGTCGAGGACAAAACTAACAATGAAACTTGTCTCATGTCTCAACTGTTAAATGAGGTAACTCTTAACTCTTCTTATTATAGTGATAATGCTTCTTCTCTTGATAACGATAATATGCAACTAGAATATGATAACTTGTGTGAAATTAGCTTAAAAATCATTAACAAGAATAAAGCTTTGAAAACTAAAAGAGATCTTTTAGAAAAAAAAATTAGAATTGAACGAGAAAATTAAGAAACTTAAGAGAAATAAAGAAATTGATATTACGTGTAAGTTATGTCAAGAAATTAAGTTGGAAAACGCTAGACTCAAGGAAACTTAAGTTAAGTTTGTAAAATTTGATAAAAGCACTAATTCACAAGAGAAATGTTAAACAATCAAAAGTCATCTAGTTGTAAAATAGGTCTAGGATTCGATAGTAGTAAAGCGTCAACAAGCGGAACCAAACCCATAAACTTTGTTGGGTCGTCTGCTGGAATTGCACCAGACGAATCCACCATAAAGGCACACGGATCCACCATACCTGGATCTGTGGATCCGTCAAGTGGTGAAAAAGTGGCAGAACACATTTTTAGCCCACCTATGTCTTCGAGATCGGATTTTGTCATTACTAGAAAGAAACTAATACATAACAAGATTGAAGATTCAACGAAACCATCTTTAAAACCATCACTTAAAAGAGGTTTGGGTTACGTCAAAACCGAATCTAGGTCAAAAACGCCTCCACCTAGAAGAAATAACCTTTCACAACCAAGACACACCACACCTCAACCTAGAAGACACTCTAGAGAACCAATTCACCAAAACTTCTATCCTTTGAATTAGAATAACAACCAAAGTCAAGGTTTTGTACACATGGAAAATTGTATCCCATTTCAACATCTCAATCAATTGCAACAATTGCAAGGGATGTACAACACTAACGTTTTCGGACCCATGAGATATTGGGGACTAAACACTTGAATTTGTTTTTGTTGAAATATAATGCTTGAGAACGTGTTTGGAGCCGGACGAAATGGATTAAAGATAGCGGTTGCTCCAAACATATGACCGATAACAAAAGTCTTTCTCTACCTACAAAGCATCTGACGAGGTAATGTTGTTTTGAAGTAACTTTGAAAGGAAAAATCATAGGCAACTGACGATTTCTAACGACTCTCTTACTAAACTATGTAAGAACATGAGACAACTTAATGTTTAATTACTCAGAGTCTGTAAAATTGTGAAAATATGTGAGAGTCTATTTATGAATAGGTGAGTGAAATAATAAAGATAGGTAAAATCAAGATGAAAACGAGATTAGAAAATGTCTTATACGTAAGAAAATAGACAATAAGTCTCGAGACAAACTAAGTCTCACGTGGTATTGGATAACTCTACCTTATGGCATAAAAGACATTGTCACAAATATGCTTAATATCAATCTCTTTGTCATCCAAGAATTAGTTAGAAAACTTAGCTTAAGCTAAAGTAAGAAAACATTTTTAAGATGCTTGCAAAATTAGGAGCAAGCCACATGCGATTCATAAGCTAAAAAATAAGGTTACCACTAAAAAAGATTATAAATTATTACATGTGGATTTATTGGTCCATCAGTAATCAAAAGCAGTAGAGGTAATTTATACATTATTAGTATTAGATGACAATTTTAGATATACATGGACTAATATTCGAAAAACCAAAATAAGCATTTAATATATTAGAAATAATAATTAGGATAATTCAAAACCAATTAGAAGTCTATAGTAGCTATTAGAATGGTCAAGGTCGGGAATTTTGAACAATAAAGTATAATTCGAGCTTATTGTGATGCACCATGCATACTCCATAATATCTCAGCTCCACGTACACCATAAAAATCAAATGGGGTAGTAGAAAGGAAAGAATAGAACTTTACAAGATATTATGGGACTATGTTAAACAAATAATCCATTCCATAAAAGTTTTGGTGTAATGCCGTTGATACGTCAACTTACATTCTTAATAGAATCTTAATTCGATCAATACTAGGAAAAATCCCTTATGAAATATTTAGAGGTAGGAATCCCTCTTTAGAATATATCAAAGTATTTGAATGCAAGTTTCTTCATCTAATTACCTAAATACTATCCTAACCAAGTTTGAACCAAAGTCACACGAAGATGGTTTTTCTAGGATATTCTAAAAAAGTAAACCAATGTATATTTTAAATAAACATACAAAGAAAGGACAAAAAGAATCACATAACGTGACATTCTATAAAAGTCCTAGCTCCTAACAAATTATCACCATTGGTTGATGAAGATGTTGGTGAAGAAGAAGCTATAGAAAATAATACTAAGGTAGTAAACAATAGTAAAGAAGAAGATGAGTCGATAGAAGTTGACGAAGTCGTTAACATTAAGGTGTCCAAGAATCATCCATTAGAACAAGTCATAGGTAATCTTAATCAAAGGACATTATGATCACAAGCCCAAAATCATAGTAATTTCTTTTGTTTTGTTTCTACCATAGAACCCAAAAATGTCAATGAAGCATTAGGAGATGAAAGTTGGGTTATAGCTATGCAAGAAGAATTAAATCAATTTGTAGCTAATGATGTTTGGGATTTAGTTCCTCTTCCCATGAGTCAAACCATCATAGGAACAAAATGGGTTTTAAAAAATAAATTAGACGAAAACGGTATAGTTTCTACGAATAAGGCTAGATTAGTGGCACAAGGATATAATCAACAAGAAGTTATAGATTATGATGAAACATACGCTCCGGTAGCAAGGTTAGAGTCTATTAGAATACTTCTTGCTATTGCTTGTGCAAATGATTTCAAATTATACCAAATGGACATAAAAAGTGCTTTTCTAAATGGTTTTATAAATGAAGAGATTTACGTTGCTCAACCTTGGGGTTTTATTGATTATGAAAAACCTAATTATGTGTATAAACTCAAAAAGGCTTTGTATGGTCTTAAGCAAGCTCCTAAGGCTTGGTATGGTAGACTAAAATCATTTTTATAAAAACATGAGTATTCATTGGGAATGGTTGATAATACTCTTTTCACAAAGAAATTTAAATCACATCTTATCATTGTTCAAATATACGTCGACGACATTATATTTGGATCCACGTGTCAAAACTTGTGTGATGATTTTGCATAAATCATGCACGATGAGTTTGAAATAAGTATGACGGGGGAGTTGAACTTCTTCTTGGGTCTTCAAATAAAACAAATGAGAGACGGGATATTTTTCAATCAATCCAAGTACATCAAGGAGATGTTAAAGAAGTTCGGGTTGGAAGACTCCAAACCAACCAAGACGCTGATGTCGACGGAGATCAAGCTCACTATGGACGATGAAGCCGACTCCGTGGATAGCTCTAAATATCGAGGTATGATTGGTAGTTTACTTTATTTAACCGCAAGTAGGCCCGATATTATGTTTAGTGTTTGCTTATGTGCTCATTTCTAAGAAAATCCTAAGACTACCCACTTAGAAGCCGTTAAGCATATATTTAGGTATATTAGGGGAACTATCTACTTAGGATTATGGTATCCAAAAGGAACCAGAATAGAAATTATAGTTTATGCTGACTCCGACCACACGAGCGATTACGTTGATCGTAAAAGCACGAGTGGCGTTTGTACATTTATGGGATATTTTTTAACATCTTGGTTCGCTAAGAAACAAACGGCCCTTGCTATCTCCATGACCGAAGCCAAATACGTATCCACCGAAAAGGCGTGTCAACAAGCACTATGGATGAAACAAGCTCTCATCGACTACGACATACGCCTCGACGACGTTTTGATTATGTGTGACAACAAAGGTGTAATCGACTTAAGTAGAAACCCCGTACAACACTCTAGAACTAAACATATAGAAATACGTCATCACTTTCTTTGCGACAACGTCTTGAAGGGCAACATTTCTATTGAGAAAGTTACATCCGAAGATAATATAATCGACATATTAACTAAACCCTTAAAACATGAAGTGTTTAATTATTTAATATTAGGATTAGGAATTATGGAACTCGTCATGAAGAGTGATCCTCTATCCTCTTAATAATAATCGTAAGCGCATATCTAATGAAGTAATTACTCATTATTCAAAAGATATTAATTCTCATTACATGTTTCAATTACAAACTTCCGATCATGAACATAATCGAGATTAGAGTTTTACTAGATGGAGAAAATATCAATAAAATGACCATAGATATTTTCAAAATCTACATGTATGGTCAATACATGAAACTATGAAATCAATTAAAAAGACGAAAAGAACAATCATCGAATTACAATTCACACTTGTGTTGATGATGTTTTGTTGAGTATAAATATTCATAATGATTGTATTATTAGCAATAGTCAAATATATGCTAAAAGATAACACACTCCTAGTAGGATCGACTACGTTGAGATTCCATCAAGAAATTCATGACAAGTTGTATGATTCACTCAAAACTTGGACGTCGACTCTGAAAATTGAATCACACACACTTAATAATATATATATCATACTCCAATTCCCAAAAACATAACACCATATCCCAATTTGGTTAAAAACCAATTCTGTCCGTTTCTAAGAGAGTTACAGATCCACGAATCCACCAAATGGGAGATCCGTCCCTACTTAGGGATATCCGTGTGTCAGAAAACGCGAGTACTTACTAGGTTTAAACCAATTGGGACCACAAAACTCATTATCCAAACACACACTAACGAACCAAACACGTAAAACCCTTAAATAAAAGCTATAAAAATCAGCAATTAGAGCAATTAAACACAAAGATCATCAACAAATCATCAATCAACAATTACAAGTGATTTCATCTTATTTTCTTTTTAATTTTAAGTATAGGGTTTTGATTTTGCACCAAACCAAATAATTTGGGGATTTTGATATTTGTTGCAATTTTTGCACAATTAGGACTAGAATATAGCAATGTATAACTATTATGATTCCTGTAGACACTAGGATTAAATAATTGAAGTAGTTTGTGAAAATTAATTTTTGACAAAAACCCTAAATTGTAATTTTTTAATGAAAACCTCACGCCTAAGAATTTGTTTTTCAAAACAAGTGTTGTTTAACTACATTGTTAATACAACGCAAAAATGTTTTTTCTTCATGCATTAAGTCTCATGAATGTTCATAACAAAATGTATAATTCATATGCATTTTTTGTTTCACTCGACTATAGCAATATCAAACATAGATTGTGCGTTAAGGTTTGCTTATTACTAGTATTATTACTAATTTTATTTTGTTCGAGTCAAGCAAACTGCACATCCACATTTCGTCCATATAATCACACATAGAAACACCTACATTATTTCTTCATTTAAAATATTGAGTCTTTTTAATTTGATCTATAGGTGAAATTATGCCACAACCAAAAGGATTACCAACGCACTAAAGCTTACCTACCTAGAATTCATCGCTCAAAAGCAATGGATGAAGAAGTTAGAGAATCCTACCACCGTCTTGAAAGTCGTCTCTTCTATGAAGGAAGATTCGTCACTCCATCTTTCAACCAAGCAAACAACATGCTTCTAACTTTTCAAGCCGTAGGTCTTGAGTCTTTTCTCACTCTTGATGAACCCATTTGTCCTCGATTTGTAACTTAATTGTATCATAGTCTTGAAGTCAAAAGAGATGAGGAAAATAATCCTTACATTGAATTCAAGCTTGGTCAATTCAGTTTTGAGTTAGATTCATCTCAACTCTCTCTAATCTTACAAACTCCAAAAGCTCTAGAAACCTTTTACACAAGTAAATGGTCACTAGATTCTCTTGATGATCATCCTAATAGTCGTTTCTTTGGCCTTAAGCATGACCTCGTCAGAAAGAACATCACCATTCCTAGAACCACTCAAACCCAACTTCAAAAAGACCCCAACAAACTCCATATAGATGATATTTGTCCTGAGCTAAAAGGATGGGAACTATTATTTAGGGAAAATTTCTTTTGCACCCTTGGCAATAGAGATCATGTAAACGCATGCACCGTATACATGCTTTACTACTTAACCATCAAAAAAAAGTTCAACTTCACTTCGATGATTCTTTATCGAATGGAGGGAGTAAAAAATAAAAGAAATGGTCCCATGCCATTTGCTATGCTTTTGACTCGTCTTTACAATTACATCCTCCGAACAAACCCTCAAGCTATTGTCCCACCTAATAGGTTCACGTTCCATGATCGTGTCATGAATCCTTTAGACATTTGAAGGAATCCTATTAAGGAAAAGAGAAAGGGAGTAGCTTATCATTCGGTCTCCTTTTTATCTTCATCGTCCGATGGAAATGATGCACGATCATTCTTAGAATTTTATGAGGAACTTTTTGACAATGAGGACCTAACCAATTCCTAAAGAGAAAAGAAAGGGATGTTTAAATGCTAGAACCATTACTTCGGCACCATCACCAAGTATTTGAAGAATCAAAAGTTATTGATGCATATGTGTTGGCTTTATATGCTTATTTACTAATCGTATTATGGATATTATGATTAAGATAATGTTTTCCATAAATATGTGTTTATGTGTATTGAACTACTTATGACGATGTTATGAACTTTGATGCTTGCATTCTATTTTGTTAGAGTTTTGGATGCAAAAATGCAGTTCTTGTCATATTTTTGGATGCCACGGATCCGTGGATCCACCATATGGTAGATCCGTCTGAGGTTTAGGTAGATCCGTGCATCACCAGGCCAGGTGCCAAAATTTGAATTTTCTTGATTTTTAAAATTTTCTACTTTATCTTACAATCATGTTATATGATACTATATGGGATTTTAAACCTTAGGATAAAACATGTTTTCCATATAATACAAGAACCATTATACAAAACACTTCACCACTTTCACCATATAATCATCACCCTCAAACACCATTTTCCTCACATTTCTCACAATTCTCACATACAAACCTCATTAGCTCATCACCATGACTAGCTCTTCTAAAACAAGTTCACCACATTTCAAGAGGAAAACCTCACATTAGGTAGTCTAGTCACCAACCTATGTTAATCTTGATTCCTTAAGTGAGGAACACCAAAATGAGAAAACTCCATCACCACCTCTTAGAAAGAAATCCCTTTCACCACCACAAGCTTCATCAAAATCCATCTCTAGCAAGAGTACACACTACACCTCATCA
>BQNB010201707.1:0-10892 GCA_026074375.1 Tanacetum coccineum
ATAACTGATAAAAGTAGAAAGGGTGTAGGGTTTGTAAGCTATAATGCTGTTCCACCTCCCCCTACAGGGTTATTTTCACCCCTAAAATTTGATTTGTCCAACTCTGGTCTAGAGGAGTTCCAACAACCTAAGTTTGAAGGCTATGGACCTAAGCTTAGTAAGAGTGTTAGTGAAGATACTTCTAATGAGGTTATGGAATCTCCTGATGCCTCATTGACTGAGGAGTTGGTGTCAGATGAGAAGAAAACTGTTTTCCTACTGTTGCTAAGATAGAATTTGTTATATCTAAACAACAAGAAAAACTAGTTAGGAAACCAGTTAAGTATGCTGAAATGTACAGGTCACAAACTCCTAGATGAAATCAAAGAAACTAGAATAATCAGAAGTCCCAACAGCTAGGAAGTAACTTTGTGATGTATAATAAAGCTTGTTTTGTCTGTGGAAGTTTTGACCATGTGTAGACTGACTGTAATTACCATCAAAGGGAAAGGGTGGTATCTGGGAATAATTATACAAGGGTGAATTACAATTATTTTGCTAAAAAGACTCACCCTAGTGCTCATAGGAACATGGTTCCAAGAGCAGTTTTAATGAAAACTGGCCTAAGATCACTTAATACTGCTAGATCTGTTAATACTGCTCATCTCAAAACTACAGTTTATAGTGCTAGACCAATGTCTCATTTTTCTAAATCAGCACAATCAACAGTAAAGAGGCCTTATCACATAAGAACAACATTAACTAACAAAAATTTTAGCCAAAAAGTTAATACTGCTAAGGGAAAATTTTATACTGCTAGGCCAAAAGCAGTTAATACTACTAGGCCAAATTCAGTAGTAGTTAATGCTGTGAGGGAAAATCAGGTTAATGCTATTAAGGCCTCAACATGTTGGGTTTGGAGACCTACCAAACTTAATAGTGCATCAATTACTTTAAAGAGACATAATTATGTTAATGCACGAGGCAAATCTAAGTCAGTGATGACTTGGGTCCCCAAAGGAAACTAATTTCCTTATTTTTATGTGTAGGGTCATCCACAAAAAGAAGATCAGGGCTATATTGCCAGTGGATGCTCAAGTCACATGACAGGGAACATGTCATATCTCTCAGAATTTAAGGAATTTGATGGAGGATATGTTACCTTTGGGGGAGGATCCAAAGGAGGGAAAATTAATGGTAAAGGAACTCTTAAAACTGGTAAGCTTGATTTTGAGGATGTGTACTTTGTCAAGGAGTTACAGTTTAACCTTTTTAGTGTTTCACAGATATGTGACAAAAAGAACAATGTTCTTTTTACTGACACTGAATGTCTTGTCTTATCTCCTAATTTTAAGTTGCCTGATGAAAGTCAGATACTTCTTAAAATTCCTAGAAAGGACAACATGTACAGTTTTTGAGAATGAAAACATTGTTCCTAAAGAGATTTGTAACTTGCCTGTTGCAAACTACATCTAGTGAATCAATGCTCTGGCATAGGAGACTTGGTCATATTAATTTTAAGAACATAAATAAGCTTGTTAAGGATAATCTTGTAAGAGGTTTGCCTACAAAACGTTTTGAAAATGATCAAACCTGTGTTGCTTGTATTAAAGGGAAGCAACACAGAGCTTCTTGTAAGTCTAAAGTTCTGACTCCAATTACTAAGCCTTTGTTTATGCTTCATATGGATTTGTTTGGTCCAACCTTTGTGAGTAGTTTAATTCATAAGAAGTATTGCTTAGTAGTCACTGATAGGTTTACTTGGGGTTTTTTAACAACTAAGGATGAAACAAGTGAGATTCTTAAGAACTTTATCAAAGAAATAGAAAACCTGGTGGATAAGAAAGTGAAAATAATTAGGAGTGATAATGGAACAGAATTTAAGAATAAAGTTATGGATGATTTTTGTAGAGAAAAAGGTATTAAGAGGGAATATAATGTAGCCAGGACTCCTCAGCAAAATGGTGTGGCTGAGAGGAGGAATGGGACACTAATTGAGGTTGCTAAAACCATGTAGCTTCCTCAATTCCCTACCAAATTTTGCATAAAGCAGTTAGTACTAGCTTGCTAGTACAAAAAATAGGGTCTTAGTAGTCAAGCCATCATAACAAGACACCTATGAAACTTTTTAGAGGTTTTAAATTCAGCACTAAGCTTTAGAGACCATTTGGATGTCATGTACCATTTTTTAATACGTAAAATTTAGGCAAGTTGATGACAAAAGTGATTAAGGTTTTCTTTTTGGATATTCTTTTTAGGTAGTAAAGATTTTAGGGTATACAACACAAGAACCAGGAGGGTAGAAGAAAACTTGCATATTGGGTTTTTAGAGAATAAGCCTATGATAGAAGGGAATGGTCTAAAGTGGCTGTTTGATATTGATTCTCTAACCTAATCTATGAATTATGTACCAGTAGCTGCAGGTACAATCTCAAATGAATCTGCAGGAACACAAGAAGAACTTAATGCAGGTACATCTACTCAGAAAGAAGAAATCAGTCAAGATTGCATTGTGATGCCAATTTGGAAAGATGCTACATACTTTGATTCACCTTCCAAGGATGTTGGTAATGGTGAACTAAAATTTGCTACTGATGATCAAAAGCAGGTTGAAGAGGTCCATCCCACAATCCACACCCTCCCCCCGCCATCCACCACTCCCCCCCACCCCATAACCCACGCACCCCCCTCAACCCCCCGCCCTCCACATAATGAGAGTGATGAAAAAGATAAGTCTGAAGATGATAGCAGTCCTAAGGAAGTTAATGCTGCTGGACAACATGTTAATACTGCCAGTCCTGAAGTTAATACTGGTCGTTTTAAACTTAATATTGTTGATCCATCAGTGAATACTGCTAGTTCATATGAACTAGATAGCCCTAAAGACATGTTCAAATTAGGAGCTAGTCATACACTTGAGACCACTCATGTTGAGTTCTTCAGTGATGAAGATGAACCAGAAGTTGATTTGGGGAACATCACTAATTCCTATACAGTTCCAACCACTCCCAATACAAGAATCCATAAAGATCACCCAATTAAAAATGTGATTGGAGATGTGAAGTCCTCTATTCAGACAAGAAGAATGACAAAATCTACTTCTGAACAAGGGTTTCTCAGTGCTGTATATGAACAGAAAACACATGATACCCTGAATACTTGTTTATATGCTTGTTTCTTATCACAGATTGAACCCACAAGCATTGCTAAAGCTCTATCTGATTCATCTTGGGTGGAAGCAATGCAGGAAGAACTTCTGCAATTCAAGCTCCAACAGGTTTGGAAACTTGTGGATTTGCCTAATGGGAAGAGGGCCATTGGAACAAAATGGGTCTTCAGAAATACAAAAAAAATCCTTATAAAAAAACACATAATAATTTATATATGTAATAACACACAAATAAAAATTTATACACACACACAACACAAAGGGATTATGATTAGGGAATAAATCAAGGTTTGGTGTACAGGGTCATAGCCAAGAAGAAGGTAGAGACTATGAATAATTTTTTGGTGCTCCTGTGGCAAGAATTAGGCAATAAAACTGTTTTTAGTCTATGCTTCTTTTAATGGTTTTCTGGTATATCAAATAATGTGAAGAGTGGCATTCTTAATATGAAACGTATTGAGGAAGAGGTTTATGTTACTCAACAGTAACGAACACCAGATTTAAAGATCCAGACTATCCAGACAAGTTTACAATGGGGGGTGGGGGGGGGTGTCAAGGCACTTTATGGGTTGCATCAAGCTCCAAGAGCATGGTATGAAACCTTGGCTAACTATCTGTTAGGCAATGGGTTTAAAAGAGGGAAGATGGATCAGACATTATTTATCGAAAAGCAAAAAGGAGATATTTTTCTTGTTCAGGTCTATGTTGATGACATTATCTTTGGCTCTACAAACAAGGAGCTGTGTACTGCATTCGAGAAGCTTATGAAGGATAAGTTTCAGATGAGTTCTATATGGGAGAACTTACTTTCTCCTTAGGATTACAAGTAACACAAAAGGAAGATGGAATATTTATCAGTTAGGATAAATATGTAGCTGGGATTTTGAAGAAATTCAACTACACTGATGTGAAGTCTGCTTCTACTCCAGTTGATTTAGAAAAGCCTTTAGTCAAAGATGGAGATGCTGATGATGTTGATGTACATCTCTATAGATCTATGATTGGGTCTTTGATGTATCTTACATCGTCTAGGCCAGATATTATGTTTGCAGTATGTGCATGTGCCAGATTCCAAGTTACACCAAAGACATCCCATCTCTTAGCAATCAAGAGAATTTTTAGATATTTGAAAGGCAAACCAACATTAGGCCTTTGGTATTCTAGGGATTCTCCATTTGAATTAGTTGCTTATACTGATAGTGACTATGCTGGAGCAACTCAAGATAGGAAGTCTACAACTGGAGGTTGTTAGTTTTTGGGAAATAGGTTGATATCATGGCAGTGTAAGAAGCAAACTGTGGTTGCCACCTCTATAACTGAAGCTAAATATGTGGCTGCTGCTAGTTGATGTGGACAAGTACTCTGGATTCAAAATCAATTACTGGATTATGGGTATAATTTCATGAATATTGTCATTAATATTGACAATAACAGTACTATCTGCATTATTGAAAATCCTGTTCAACATTCTAAAACAAAACACATAGAGATTAGGCATCATTTTATAAGAGATTGCAATGCTAAAAAGTTAATACAAATGGTTAAAATTCAATACTACCATAATGTGCAGCTCTTGTTTACAAAAGGTTTTGATGCTGGAAGGTTTCAGTACTTGGTCTCAAGTATTGGAATGCTTAATCCTTAATGTCTACATCTCTTTATGTCTTTGTAAAGGATTAGTACTGTTAGTCTTGTCAATTAGTACTGCTAAGTATAATTAGTACTGCTAGTTATACTTAAGACTGCTTGTTAAAACTGTTAGTCATACTTAATACTGTCAAGAAGAAAATACTTTAGATTGTGTATTTTTGGCTATGGACTAACACCTGCAGGATAAGCAAATTGAATGCCTGAAGTTGAATGCTTCACCTTTGAAGTATTGTTTGAGGGGAGGCTACTTATGTCAAGCATGGATGGAAGGACATGTAATATCAAAAGTGTGTTAAAAAGAATCAAAAACATCTAGGCATGTCAAAAGAGGTCGGGACACCAAGATACCTCAGTCTAGTGGTCCCCCTATAAAGGTTGGTGATGAGGCTGTCCATAAGGAGTTAGGTGACAGAATGGAAAGGGCTGCCACTACTGCTTCTAGCTTAGAAGCAGAGCAGGACAGTGGTAACATCAATAGGACCCAATCCATGGCAACACTTAATGAGCCAAGTCCTTAGGGAACTGGTTCAGGTAGTGGTCCCAGGTGCCAAGATACCATATTGGGGGGTGTAGATGCTCAAACTAGGTTTGAGACTACATCTAAACAGTCCAATGATCCACCTCTCTCAAGAGTTAACACACTTGGAAGTGGGGAGGACAGTATGAAACTTATGGAATTGATGGCACATTGTACAAAACTGTCTGAATTGGTGAGAAAAAGAAAAGAGAGATATAGTGAGATGAAAAACAGATAGAGAGTTGTGTGATAAAAACAGAAAGAGTGAATTGGTGAGCAAAAAGAATTAAGAGATAATGTGAGCATAAAAACAGAAAGAGAGATTGTGAGTGCCAAGATTTGGTGATGGAAATGATTTTTGGATGAAATTGAGGTTAAAACTGCTATCTCAAAGTTAGTACTGTTGGGCATTACTTAGTACTGCTGGGCATTACTTAGTACTGATGAACATGTTTTAGTACTGCTGGGCTTAAAGTTAGTACTGTTAGGCTAAAATTAGTACTGCTGGATGACCGTTAGTACTGTTTGAGCCATAACAGAATTTCCTTCACTAATTCTAGCCGTTGAGATATTTCCGCCAACTGCCTTGTTTATAGCCTATAGGGTTTGACTAATTGGAGAATTCATGATCTTTCTATAAATTCATAAGATTTCTTCAAGATAAGAACAAAATTCTTTCAGTCGGTCAAATCACAACCCTACGTGCTCTCTATATTATCTCAATTAAGTTTGTCAACCTTACATTCTCTCATAAACGAGCCTAACCCAGAACTTTACTCGTATTTTTCTCTCATCAAATGGCAAATTTGGAGTTTTGCGACAAACACAACATGGTGGCCTACTTACAGAAGCCAGAGGGAAGTGAAGCCTTTCATCAAATTGTGGATTTTCTAAATGCTAGTCATATCAAGTATGCCCTTATTGAGAATCCCAAGATATATATTTCCTTAATCCAACAGTTTTGGGGAACAACTACTGCTAGAACAACTGATGATGGAGAAGTGGAAATAACTGCTAGCATTGATGGACAAGTCAAGACTATCACTGAAGCATCTCTAAGAAGACACCTCAAGTTGGAAGACTCTGATGGTATTACTTCTTTACCAAATACAGAGATTTTTGAGCAACTTGCTCTTATGGGGTATGTGTCTGATTCTGCTAGACTTACTTTTCAAAAGGGACACTTTTCTCCTCAGTGGAGGTTTTTCATTCATACAATCCTTCACTGTTTAAGTCCAAAGACAACAGCTTGGGAGCAATTTAGTAGCAATATAGCAACTGCTATAATTTGCTTGGCCACAAACAGGACTTTCAATTTTTCAAAAATGATCTTTGATGCTATGGTGAAGAATTTGGATAGCACACATAAGTTTTTAATGTATCCAAGATTTCTTCAAATCTGTTTAAACAAACAAAAGAGACTTCTTCAACCTCACACCAGAACTTATCCTACTCCTACCCTTACACAAAAATTGTTTAGCAACATGAAAAGGGTTTCCAAGGGTTATTCTGGGGTAGACTTTCCTCTATTTCCTACAATGATCACTACACCTGAGTCATCTCCTTCCAGAATAACATCTTCACCATCCTTATCACCTCAAACATATCAATCACCTCAATCATCGCCACTTAGGGATATAACCAGACAAGATGCTGAGATTCCTCAGTCTCAGTTTCCTACTCAAACCCAAGTAGCAGATGAGGCTGCATTCACAAGTGTGGATGTTGATGCTGGAGGGGCTGCCACTACTGACATTGGCTTAGAAGCAGGTCAGGGCAGTGGTACCATGCATAAGACCCCTACCAGGCCCCATGATTCACCTCTCCCAAGAGTTCACACACTTGGAAGTGATGAGGGCAGTCTGCAACAAAATGAATTGATGGATTTGGTTACCAAACTTATCTAGATATGGCCTACATACTTGGTTCATCAGATCCATGAATACCGTTGGTGCGTTAGTCAAACCAAAGGGCATTACTGTGAACTCGAAATGTCCATAACAAGTTCTAAACGCGGTCTTTGGAATGTCATCCTCATGCACTCTCAGCTGGTGGTATCCGGACCTAAGATCTATCTTAGAGAAGTACTGTGATCCTTAAAGTTGATCAAACATGTTGTCTATCTTAGGGAGTGGATAACGGTTCTTAATGGTCAACTTGTTCAGTTCTCTATAATCAATACACATCCTAAAGGAACCATCCTTTTTCTTCACAAACAATATCGGTACTCCCCAAGGCAAAGAGCTTGGTCGAATGAAACCTTTGTCCTGGAGTTCTTTGAGTTGGCCCGACAACTCCTCCATTTCAAAAGGTGTCAATCGATAGGGACATTTCACGACCGGTATTGCTCCAGGGACTAACTCAATCCAAAATTCAATTTCCCGACTAGGGGTAATCCTGATAGGTCATCCGGAAATACCTCAGGAAAGTCTCTAACCACCACAATCTTTTTTTGCTTTTGTTCCTTAGTCTTATCACTCCTTAGATGTCTCGTTTTCTCTTTCGGTCTTTATCTTAGAACTCTAAGTACTTTGTCGTCCGATAGTGGTATTCTAACTACCTTCTTGTGACAAATTACCTCACCCTTATGGTTGGACAACCAATCCATTCCTATGATCACATCGAAACTCCTACTTCCAAACGATATCAAATTTATATCAAACACGTGACCTTCTATTTCTAGTTTACATCCCTTAATGACCTTATTAATTTCTACTAGCTGCCCGCTAGCTATCTCAATCTCATAACTAAACCCTAAATTGCTGGGTTCTATGCCTAACAGAGGTATGAAAGTAGCGGATACAAAACTATAGTCGGCACCAGAGTCAAATAGGGTTGCGGCATAAGCATTCCCAGTCCTAGTTCTCTTGTTATCGTCCCTCCCATTCCTATCCTTACTAGGTTCTCCCCCATTTCCTCTCTTCTCAGGGTTCTTTTTTATTGATCCATTCCTAATGGCTTCATCAGTCAGTGTGCCAGCAATCTGCACAGCCTTTTGAATAGTCGTTGGCTCCGTTGCCGCCACCATTCCTCGAATTTATAGAGCATGGCCATAGACGTACCTCTCAGTCCTTTTGTTCTCAAGGGTAACTAAGTGAGGAACTAACATATCCAACTCATGGAACCTATCAGTATACGCAGCATGGCCAGCCCCGACCATGGCGTGATTCCATAACTCAGTTTCCAACTTCTGCATCTCATTACTAGGACAAAACTCTTCCCTCATCAATACCTTAAAGTTATCCCATGACATACCTACAGCAACCTCTCGACCTAATGTGCGAATCTGAGAATTCCACCATGTTAAAGCCTTACCAACAAAAGAACCAGCAGTGTACTTCACTTTTTGGTTATCCCCACAACCACTCATATCCTGAACTGACTCCATCTTTTCAATCCAACGGGTATAAACTACAACACCTCCTTTACCATCATACTCCTTAGGGTTACAAGCTAAGAACTCCTTATAAGTACAAACCCTTCTACCATTGTTCACAATGACATTCCTAACATTACCCTGGATGTTGTCATTGATGGCAGTGCCACTTTGGTTCCTATTATCTCCCTGATTGCTACCTTGGTTGCCTACCTGACCTAACATGGTGGGTAGAAGGTTTTGTAATTGCTGGGTAATGATCATGGAGAAGTCAAGGACTCCATCCACACCCTCATTAAATTTAACATCTTGGTCATTTCCTTGACCCTCAGGTTTACCAGTTGGTTTAACTTTTCTCCTCCTAGGCTCTCTCACTCTTCTACTTTTTCTACCAACTCGTCCACCCGTTCCCCCACATCGTGGTGTAGCAGCAGGCCGACCAGCACTTCGGGTCATCACCCTTGGTAAAATTATTCACACAAGGGAGAACATGGCCAACGTTAGGTAGGCGGGAAGGTTACCACATATATATATATATATATATATATATATATATATATAAAGTATAACTTAATATACCATAATACGCATCATACGGTCCTAAGGTGTCATTCTTATTGAACCAGTTTGGTCAGTTCATCAATATTAGATTCTTGATCATTGATTTTGACTTCAGTAGGAACTAAAGAAGTGACTGGTTCAATATCACAAACACTGACAGGTCCTGAAATACTTTTGTTTGAAGATTCTTGTGTTACAGGTTTTGTGTGTTTCATGGAACCCAAACCAGGTCTCTCCATTGGAGAGTGTCACACCCCGACATAGGCGGAAACACGGGTATGCGACAAAGAATGATCAATCATAACACAAGATACAAAATAGAGAAATCTAAAATGCTTTAATGAAAAGTGTTATGAAGATCATCCACCTCAAATACAGATTTGAATGAAATCCCAACAAAAACACATCAAATAGCCACTTACAAATCCCAAATGCCTATGCAGGGGTCCATATAAATTTTAGAACATAAATCCTCGAAATACTAAGTTCAAAACAAACACCAAATGCAAGACTTCTCAATACAAAATCCATACAGGATACTCTTAAAGTCTGCTAGCTCGCATCACAACCTTACTGATCATTAACTTCACCTGAAAATGATACTCGAAAAGGTCAACAATAATGTTGGTGAGCTCGTAGGTTTTAAGGAAAACCCAGTCATTGTGCCAATATTTCAAACAGTGGACAATTGTGCAATATGACAGTGAATATATGCAAAAACACTCAAATCCCATGACTTAGCATCCCCGCTAATCATGTACCATGACCTAGCATCCCCGCTAGTTATCACATCAACATATACCAATGCTCTTGGAGTCGCAACTCCGAGGTCACACGCACCTAAAAGCCTACAAGCTGGAGCATTTACTTAGGGCAGACCCTTCACAAACATAAAAAATCCATGCTAATCATATACATTGCCATGCACCTCGATGCACGCAAGTACAATCAAACCACATAATATTCACATAACAGTCATAAGCACATAAATTGTCCCAAAAACAAAATCACGTTACGCACAGTTTAGAAAATCAGTTCAAAACACATTTGAGTATCATTCCCCCCAACGAAAAAGATTTAAAAAAGTGGGGTTACGAGAACTCACCTTAAGCAAAGGTGTCTAACAGCAAACTCAATATCACACAAGCAAATGCAACGACGTCCTAACACGACCTAGTCCAATTAATGTTCTACTTAGACATTCATTTCCAAAACAGTTTTCAGGTTTGATGCATAGTGGTCAGATGCACGTCGTACAATCATTCTTAACGTTTTCAGTGGTGTGATGGTTGACAACTTAGTTTCAAAAGATATCATGCTTCCAACTCATACTTTAGTATAATATATATATTTATAGTTACCATTAATTCATCATTTAAATCATGAAAAACGAAACGTTTATTTATACTAGACAATTTAGAAAAGTTTTCGTAAAAATATATTTTTCGTCTTTTAGTCGACATATTAAAATAATAATATTTTATTATTTTTTCGAAAATCGCGTTTTGAGTAAAAATTCTAAGTATAGATTTTTTATGAAATTTCGACATGACCCGTTCGTCTATATAACGTTTTCCAAGGTTTTAAACCTTAATTTCAAATATTTTTCACAATTTACCACTTTTCGATGAAACGTCAAA
>BQNB010201709.1:0-10892 GCA_026074375.1 Tanacetum coccineum
ATCAAGATAACACAGGATAAGAATCCATAGTCATATTATAAGTTAAAAATTATAAAGATTTGTGATCATTACAGGATATAATGGAAATTTTAGAATTTAAGGCCTCTAGAGATAGACACTGAGATAATGAAATAAGGGATTCGATAAGAGGCGTAGTGTTTCTAGGTACAAAGGTTTGAGAAAATCGGATGGTAAGAGAATCATACTACCTGATATAAGATAGACAATCTCGACATACACAATTGGTATTATGACACAACGAGGTATAACGGAATCACCATTGTATAAATAACTTGTCTATATAATTTACATAGATAAATTTGACAAGCGTCATTATTCATACATATAGTTGTTAGATTCTAGAAAGCTGTAGACGACGTAGATCTAATCTGGTGGTTTTCCCTTGTTGTTTTTGAGTCCTTGGATCTTGTTTAGAAGACTCTGGATATCCTCAATAATTATTTCCAGAGATTAACATTATAACAAGTATTTGGCTCATCAAGTTTCTCGGGGACGGGTTTACTTCCCAGTGGTCGCGGTATGATCCATAATGAGTTATAGACTCATCAAAGGGATAGTCTGGTGGTGGTGTAGTTGACCTAACTGGTGATGATGATCCTACTGACGAAGATGGAGATGTTGGAATAGGTGATTTAACAGGAGTCTTGGTGTCTTTAGGTGATGAAATCTCCTCGGGAGGAAAGAAATCTCAAGAATCAAAGATTGGTGATAGTGATAATACTAGAGATGGTGGTAAAATAGATGGTAGAGCAATAATAACTTGGGGTGGTGGAATAGCATCATTAATATTAGAATTAAAGGGGACGATATTAGAGTGAGGGGACGAAGACATGACTGTAACAACCCAATAGTAAATAACATGAGTTACTTATATAATAGTATAATAGTTATGTATTTTTACATACTATTTTAGGAAAAAGTAATGGGATCTTCACAATTCAGGGAATGTAGTGGCACGGAGGACATTGATGGCTAGAAAAAGAAAAGTAGTTATAGTTAAGGTTTTACCCTTGTTCTCTATAACCATGGCGCTGATACCATTCTGTAACACCCCTATGTACACAAACCTTAAGATCTTGCTAAATCCTAGTAAATCTTGTACCTAGATCATGTAATTAAGGAATGTACTAGGAAGTATTAACAAAACCATGTGAAGTTAACTAGAAACCATGAAACCGCTAACCTAGGGCACGGTTTTGGATTGGATTAGGACTAGGAAAGCTAACTAGTTCTCATGCCTATATATACACACTCTCATTTGACACTTAAACCTTCTTGAAAACTTATAAACACACAAACACTCAAACAAACAAACCATATTGTCTTCCCTCTTGTCTCGGGTCATAAGACGCAAACAAACACCCTCACCATCTCATTCGAACCTACAAATAACATTAGGGTTTTCATACAAGGTAATAAGAAGGATCACGAGCCAAGGTTGGATATATGTATGAGCTTTGAAACATAGGTTTGATATATGATCGTGTGACACGTTTGGGTTGCCATTCTACTCGTTAAAAACTACACATGCAAGACGCTAGGACTATTGTAAGTCGAAACTAAAGCTCATTATGTCCATATCTCGATTTCGTGGTTTTTGTCTTAACTTGTCATTTTACGTTCATGATAAAATTGTTATAGCAACTACTCGTGAGCCTGAAACGTGCATTGGTTTTCAACCCCTGCATGTTTAACGCACATATTACTACGTGTTTATGATCTTGTGTGGTGCTAAGATACGTTAACATGTACAAAACGAGACTTAAATACGAGTTACGACATGATCATTGACACTTAACTTCAAGAATAGGAAACTAACTTGAAAACTATCATATGTACTCGAAATATACAAAAACCATACGTAAACTTTTTGTTTAAGGGACGAATTGGACTTGCATGGGAGCGTAAACAGACATTTTTAAATGTTTGCATTATGCGAAACATGACCCTTATGCGTGCTAAATGAGCTTACATTGATTACTAGTATCCTAACGAGTCCTAAGAAACACTAGGGTGCTTAACGGGCCACTAATGGTTTTGTTTAATCTAAACAACCCGCAATTGGGTCCAACAGGCCCAACAGCCCATTAGTTAGGGACCAATGGCCTATTATTAAGCTTATTTGAGCTTATAGAAGTGTCAAGAAGTTTATTGAACTCGTGGATAGTAAGACACATAAATATTGCCCTATCGGGCCACAAAATGAGTTATCAAGCCTTTACGAGAGCCTTATAAGGGTCTCTAACATGTCACACCCAGCAGGCGGAAAGCGAGCCGTTTACAAGAATGAGATGTCACACAACACTACGGCGTTATATTGGAGAATACTAAATGCATTCAATAATGTAATGTAGTTAGGACACAAAGTGTCATAACAATACCCATAACTAGGCAAAACATAAAAGGCGTCTTTATTGATGAAAAGAAAGTTCTCGCCAATAGAAAGACATGCATACAACATATCAATTTAAACGAAATGCAAAAATTCAAGACCAAGAAATAGAAATATTCATGTCATCCTATGGTCTCTCTACTAGCAACTTCTTTAATTTATTTCCATCATGTCCACCCTGAAAAATGATGCTTAAAACGTCAACACAATGGTTGGTGAGAGTCATAGGTTTAAGACACACAAATCAATCTTTTAAATCCAATTACTGTGATTATCAAAAACAATATAGGACAATTATACGCTATATAAACTTATGCTAACATGCAATCCACATACTGGGTAGGAACGTTACCCCCGATCCATTACAACAACTGGGTAGGAACGTTACCCCCGATCCATTACAACAATTAGGTAGGAACGTTACCCCCGATCCATATGTCACTTACGCACCTAAAAGTCTACCAGCTGAACTATACTTAGGCCTGGACCACACATCATTGAGTATTATTTCAACCCTTTCCAGTTAGTTTGAATTTGAGTGTAATGACCATCTCCAACCGAACTAATCACTTCATAAACTACTTCAATTGATCACTAGCCATGGAGCATTACCACAAGAAACCACTCCATTGAATCACTAAGCCATGGTGCGTATAACACAATTAAGTAGGTTTATTTCAAACCCTTCAAGTTGGTTTGATTGAGTAGTAAAGACATAGCCAACCGAACTATTTCACGGAAACAATTAACACGTAGCAAATAATCACTGCATTTAAAAACTAGTTTAAAAACATAGCATCATTTTCACCCCAATAAAACATAAGAAAGGGGCTATAAAATCACCTGAATGCTAGCTTCTAAGATCTCAAACTTCACAAAAATTTCATGAATAAATCTAAACAAGTATATAACATATAATATGTTACCCATCAATGTAGGCATTCAATCAATATTATGATGTAACATCAACTATGATATGATGTCTATGCTACTACACAAGTAGGAACTTTTCTTGTTTGTAAACCTTTACCACTCTTACTTTAGTCTTTGTAGGATTGTTACACGTACACTTTGCTTTTTCTGGTTTTTTTAGCACGAATTTTATACTCGCTTACGCGACCTAATCGCCACCACTTAAAACATTACCATAATTCAAACCAAAAATCACACATGTTCACCTTACGTGTTTACTAACTACCTTGTGTATTCCCAATATTAGTTTTTGCGTAACACTCAAATAAATCAAACTTAAAATGCCTAATTCGGACCTGCATTAGCACACTAAAACGTATGACCTTAAAAACCATACTTAGAAAAAACTAATTAGACGATTTACTTTTAGAGGTTTTTAATAGACACTGAAAACTTAACTTCTGTTAAAGGTCTAAGCTTGTTTCAAATTTTAAGTAGGGGTTTTACCTACCGAAATTAGACCCAAATCTGACCCGTATTTACTGTTTAGACAACTTTTCTTGCGAAAGACATTTGAATGACTTCCCGAACTCAAAATCGTTCGAGGCTGGACTTTTTGGAAAATAGACTCTCTAAACTTATCAAAACTCATAAGATTCATCAAAAATATTGTTAGATATTAGAAAAAGACTCAGTCACCCCGTGTATTTTACTGTTTATTATAGCTCGTAGTTTAATAGTTAATAGTATGATTTTCGGTATTAAGCCGGGTACTAATACCTGGTATATTGTAAGAACTATATAAGCCTCTTCCAACTTTGGAAGAGGCAAGCTAGTCAATTTCATTTTCACTTTAAACACATACACTCTCTCTCTAAAATATCTCTCTATGTGTTTCTCTCTCTAGAAACTAGCCCAATCACAAGAATCATCACCCGTGTTATGAATTAAACGATCCTACAATTGGTATCAGAGCCTCGGTGGATTCGTGATTGATTCGTGTGGTTAAACTAGCTCAGATTCGTGCTCATTTTGAACCAAAAACACCCCACGGCTCAAAAATCTTTTTGGGCTCAAGTGGTTGGTTAATCGTGTTGTTTTTCTTGTTCTACATGCTAAGGAAGTAGTATTGTTGCTATTACAAGTGATTAACAAGGCTCAAGATCGAAAACAAAGCTATAAGGTTCAGATTATTACTTGTGTTCTAAGTGGAGAGTTGCGTCATTTTGGAAGATCCACAAAGATATTTATGTTATTGTGTGTTTAATCTTCACTTAGACATTGAGTACTACATATTTTAGCTATGATCCGTGGTTAATAAGCTCATTGGAAGTATTTTTGCAAAATTCGTCCCTAGTGTTCATCATGGAGGTTTGGTGAAGTAGGGGGACATTTTTTAAAAAGTATCAAAAATTCCCCAAGTTTTTAGGAAAAGTCAGACGGCGAGTTGACCAAATCAAACGGCGAGTTGCCTTATTGGAGGCGGTTTGACAGGTACCAACGCGGTTTGAATATTTTAATAGAAAAATACAAAAAGAACCCCTGGCAGTTTGTACCCTCGGTGGCGAGTTGCTTATCACGGCAGTTTGCTTTCACGACGGGTTGAACAAAACAGATAGACAGCGGTTTGATTATTTTATTGATCCAGCGAGTTAACAAAATTAGGCAGCGAGTTACTTCAAAACCACGACAGTTTGCCTAGTAAGATATTGGCGGCGAGTTGGCCTGTTAGGCAGCGGTTTGCTAAATCAATAGGAGGCGGTTTGGTTGATTTCAAAGCGGCGGTTTGATAGAAACATATACGCAGCGGTTTGATTTAAAAAAAAAGAAACATATCCAGACGACACCCCTTTTAGCGACACTTTTTGGCGGAAAAATTAAGTAATTTGTAATTTTTTTTCTATAGCTTTTTTAACTTATTTTTACATCAAAATCAAATTTTAGTAATAGGGTAAAAATTTATTCGGTCGACACCTTTTTAGTGGGAAAAATTAAGTAAAATATAATTTTTTCTTTAGCCGTTTTAGCTTATTTTTACACCAAATTTAGATTTTGGTAATAGGGTAAAATTTATTTTTTTCATAATCCAACTGCGCCAAATTTCAAACAAATCAACAAACCAAATACCACAACCAATTATTCATTTAGCGGTCTTTTACTATTATTTTTGTAAAATCCGGTAAACTTCTTATCGGTTTAAATCTTAGACTTGTAAAAATCCATGTTCTGTGGTACGTTATGCTTTCATTAACTATACATCAAAGATAGTCTAATTTTCAGAAGATAATTCCAGGTATACTGGTTCGATACCGACCACCAATGCTTGATAGAACAGACTTTGAATCATGGCAAAACAAATGGATTCGTTTATTGTTTGGGAATAGTAATGGAGGGAGAATATAATGATTTCCATTACTGACGGTCCATGTCAATCATGGGAAACAATGAGAGATACCCTTTTATGAAGGAGGTTGAGGGTTGCACTTCTTCTATGTCATGAGGAACGTGCTAGAGTCTTTGGGGACCTTTCAGCTGAAGATAAGGAAAGGTATAAAGCTGACATTCGTGCTACGAATATCTTACTTCAAGGTATACCAAAAAGACATCTACACACTCATCAATCACTTTACCGACGCCAAAGATATTTGGGACAATGTGAAGATGATTCTGGAAGGCTAGAGCTTAACAAAGGATGACCGAGAGAGAATCTAATTATACGATGGAATTTGACACTTCTGCCAAATCAAAGGAGAAACCATTCATAGTACATATACTATTGTGTTAGGTTTACGAAGCTCATTAATGACATGAGAAACATCAAGATGACCATGCCCAGGATGCAGCTTAACTCAAAGTTTGTGAACAACATGTTACCTGAGTGGAGTAGATTCATAACTGAAGTCAAACTTAATAGAGGTTTGAAGGAGTCTAATTTTGATCAGCTTTATGCCTATTTGAAGCAACATGAGGTACATGCTAATGAGAACAGAACAATGATGGAAAGGTTCCTTCAACCAACTAATGATCCTTTGGCACTAGTGTCGAATGCCTCAGTTCAGCAGTATCCAACACAATCATCCAAGTCTCCTCAATCCTCAAATGAACCATCTCCTGCTGACAACTTTCAACTGGACTCAGGAAGTTCTTCAACAGAAAACTTGATTGAAAGTTTATCCAACTCACTTGCCCTCCTCACTCAATCGTACAAATCACATCTTCCTCAAACAAACAATCAACTTAGAACGTCATCTAATGCAAGGAACAAAGCTACGGTTCAAGACGGCAGAGTTGTGGTTCAAGATGTCCGTGGAAGATACAATGCGAACAATCAAGGAAAACCATTTCAGAGAAACAATGCAAGAGGAAATGTTGTAGCTGGGAATGTAGGAGGTCAGAACAGAGGAGGCATTATTAATCCTGGTCCAGCCAAACCCATTAAGTGCTACAACTGTAACAGACTAGGGCACATAGCACGAGAATGTCCAAGGCCAAAGCGACTTCAAGATTCAAACTACTTCAAGGACAAGATGCTACTACTGCAAGCCCAGGAGAATGGTGCAGTACTAGATGAAGAACAGTCGTTGTTTCTTGCAGGAGAACAGGTTACCAACTTTGATGAGGATGTGGATAATTCACCCGAGAATGATTTGGCACTCAATGTGGACCATGTCTTTGAAGCTGATGAATGTGATGCATTCGACTCTGATGTTGATGAGGGTCCCACTACACAGACCATGTTCATGGCAAATCTCACATCTGAAGATCCAATCTACGATGAAGCCGGGCCATCATATGACTCGAATACTCCGTTTGAGGTACAAGATCATGATACCTTTGTAGATCATATGGATGAGTATCATGAAGTACACGAGATGCAAAGCGATGTACAACACAACTACGTTGTTGACTCTGATGCTGACTATACGAGTGATAGTAATATTATTCCGTATGATCAGTATGTGGAAGACAACGAAGAACATGTTGTACAAAGTAATGTATCTTCTGTACGAAATGATGCATTGATGTCAATTCTCGATGAAATGTATGAACAGGGCTTACAAAGTAGATTAGCAAATAATCCAAACATGGTAGTTAAGGATTCAGTGACCTCTGAACTTGCGAGATATAAGGAACTGGTCGGGGTGTATGAACAACGGGCTAAGTTTGAATTAACTGATAGAGAACGAAAGATTGATGAACAAATGAGAATAATTATCTCTGACCGAAATCGAAAAGAAACTTCTTTAAAATCGGAACTTCATTCTGCACAATTGCAACTTCGTTCTACCCTTAACCATCATAAGATAATGAGGGAAGAAGCGATCATTTTGAAAAAGGATTTTAAACAAAAAGAAGACAAATTCCTTGAAGAGTTTTTAGACATAAAAAGGCTAAAAGAAAAGGTTGAAGATAGATTATACAAACAAGATCATCAATCTGTACATCGGTTCACATGATATGTAAACCAAATCGTTTTTGATGGAAAGTACTAAGGTAGCGATAGGTACAAAAATCCCTTATGTCTCTCCCGTGCAAAGCAAGTTCAAAACCGCCCTTATTTTGTCATGTATTAGTCATGTCCAATCATGCACGTCCTGTTGTGCATGACTCAGAGGACACTCGTGATATGGCTGAGATAACTAGGAAAAGAATGATTGAGAAAATGCAAAGCCCTCTTTGTGTGGAAAATAAAGTTTGGTTTGCCCCCCCCCCCCCCCGATTACTCGAAGGAGAACCTTCTTGCAACCCTTTGTCCACAAGAAATCTGACCCCCAGAACGATATTTTGGGTCCATAGATAATAATGACAGGAAAAAGGCTGAGACCTCAGTTCTAAAACCACTTTCAGCATTGACAGTGTATCCACCCATTACTCTTGTCAAGCTTGTCCCCTGAGTTCTTCCACTAAAGTCAAGTAATGATTCTTCTTTATGTGCTCACACAACTTTTTACGGAATTTGACAAACTTGCAAAGAGAATCACCCCAAACAGGTGTTACGAATGGGAAAGAAGGTTTTGAACAAACAAAAAGATGTTACCTCACTGAAGTTATTCCAGTTTACAAAACTCTTAAGAAACTTTGCAGGTGTTCAAACGGCCCTCTTTAAGAAGTTAAAGTAAATAGATGAAATTGTTTGATCAAATGTCAAAATGAGGTGGATCAGAATGTATGGACAAGCTATGTGCTGAACTTATAAAGAATAAACCTATATCATTGAAAATTGAGAATCTGATTGCTTATTGTTTTGTCGAATCAACTGTTGTTTGATGTGAACAAATCACGTTGTCTTGATCTTAAAGCTGAGATGTCTAATGTTCATAATGAGTCAAAACATTTCAAACTGAAAGGAATACCTAAATTTGCAATTAAAGTATCAACATCTTCAAGAAAGTTTTGATAATAAAAAAATCACAAGCATTACAGGAAGCTCCTGATTTTAACTCATTCTTTAAGATCAAGAATCTGGAACATCAGATTCAAGAAAAGGACAACGGATTAGAGACTTGATAGTTTAGTCTCTATTGTGTAATCCACAGAAGCTTTGTGAGCCTTATAATGCTTACGATGGTCACTGATCTTCTTGAACAAAATGGAGGGTTTAAAGCAAAATAGAAAAATGTTAAGCAACATTACAAGGAAATGTTTGAGTCTATTTAGATCACGCGCACTAGCACTAATGAAAAAACATCTTCCTTGTTAACATAGATTGAGGATCTAAAGGCTCAATTAGAAGGCAATTTGAAAGTTACCGCTAGAAGTTCTGTCAAAACAAAAGTTCTTGCTCCTGGTATGTATGTCATAGATGTAGAACAACCCCTCCTCGCCTTAAGAACAATAGAATGCTCTTTAACCTATATCATCCATACTTATGGAGATGTAGAAACAGTTAGGGATATTGTAGAGGAAGCTAGAGTATTTAAACCACTGGATACTGTACTTAACTATGCTTGTCAATACACTAAGCTTTCTCAGGAATTAGTAGAATATGTTATTGGTACTTGCCCAAAAGAATTCACCGAAAGATATAGCAAGGCTCTTCTAATCCTCTAACTAGAAAAAGCATGTTACTTTTACTGATACAGTGCAGCTAACTCTACTTATAAACAAAAACATGGAGTGCACCAGAAAACTCAACCGTCTAATGTCCAGGTGATTCCTTCTACAGGAGTAAGCAGTTCCACTCGTGCAAGCGGATCAAAGCCTAGAAGCAATACAAAGCACAATAGGATCCTGCCAGCTAAGAGTGTGAATAACAAGAAAGTAGAAGACCATCCTAGAACAAATAAGTCTGTTTGGACAAAAGTGAATCGAGTTGATTCTAGCATTAGCTCTAAGCATGTTGTAATTAATTCGAATTCTGAATCTGTGTGCAAAACGTGTAACAAATGTTTGAATTCTGCAAATCATGAAATGTGTGTTGTTAATATTTTGAGCTCTGTGAATGCTACCCCCACTGTTAAAATTGTCTTGAATAAAGGGAAGCAGATTTGGAAACCAAAAGGCAAACTGTCTAATAACAGTTTGAACAAGACCAAGCAGATTTGGCAACCAAAAGGCAAACTGTCTGATAACAGTTTGAACAAGACCAAGCAGGTTTGGAAAGCAACGGGCAAACTATTTGCTAATGTTGGTTATCAATGGAGACCCACAGGAAAGAAATTTGCCTTAGGAGAACTGTGCCCTTTAACTAGGCTTCCTGTGACATGTACTACTATGTCAGCTAACCGACAGGACCCCAACACAAATTGGGGATCCGAAATTCCAAACCCTCCAAATTCGACTGTTTTCAAATGCAGGTGGTACAGATCATCCTTTGGTATCTGGACTCAGGCTGTTCAAAACTCGATTTAGAGGAATGGTTGGCTCCCTAATGTACCTTACAGCCAGTAGACCAGACCTTGTATTCGCTGTATGCATGTGTGCTAGATATCAGGCTAAGCCTACCAAAAAGCACTTTGAAGCTATCAAACGTGTCTTTCGGTACTTGAAAGGAACCATTAACATGGGTCTTTGGTATCCGAAAGACAACGCCATGTCACTAACAGCTTATGCAGATGCGGATCATGCGGGATGTCAAGATTCAAGAAGAAGTACGTCGGGAAGTGCTCAGTTTCTTGGAGATAGATTGGTTAGCTGGTCATCAAAGAAGCAAAGAAGCACTGCAATATCTACAACAGAGGCTGAATACATTGCCATGTCTGGATGTTATGCTCAAATCCTTTGGATGCGATCACAGCTCAAAGACTACGGATTTGACTTCAATAAAATTCCTCTGTATGTCTAGCGCTCTCGATCAAAGCACATCGACATACGTCACCATTTCATCCTAGAGCAAGTGGAAAATAGAGTGGTTGAACTCTACTTCGTGGAAACGAACTATCAACTTGCAGACATTCTCACAAAAGCATTACCAAGAGAACGGTTCGAATTTCTTCTTCCATGCCTAGGCATGAAGAGTTTGACCCCTGAAACTCTCAGACGTCTTCAAGAAGGAGAGGATGAGTAAATGAAATGCCTTCATGTATCCTTTGTACATAGGTCTTTTCAAATTTTTTTTTAAGTCATT
>BQNB010201712.1:0-10891 GCA_026074375.1 Tanacetum coccineum
AAACAGATATCTAGATCTATGCTTACAAAACGCGTCAAGTGATCAATGCATATCTATTCCTAATATATCTCATGCATATCACTTTAGCAGTACTAACTATTACATTAGCAGTACTAATGACTTAAACTATTTCTTCTAATCTTTAGCAGCAGTAGTTTCTTCAATCAAGAGTATTAACATGAGATGCCTTTATTCTCAACAGTAAATTACGGAGTTAACAAACAAACAAAAAATTATAACTTTTTATTAAATTGACCTTTAGATTAGAAAACTTTGTAATGTGGTTGTTGTTGCACTTCTTTTGTTACTGCACTTTATATGTGCTTGCACTTTGTATGTGCTAGCTACTGCTGAACTTGCCTTTTAGATTAGAAAACATTTCATGTTACTGCCCTTTGGATTAGAAAACGTTTTTTGTTGTTGCAACTTTTTTTTGTTTATTGCTCCACCTTTTTTTGTTTCTTGCTGCACTTATATTGTTACTGCATTTTTTTACATGTTGTCAATTTGCCAATAGCCATCACAGATTAATGGATGTTTTAGAAGCTAGTTGATCGTGATAGACAATTGTTAGTATCAAGATAAATGGATGTTTTAGATGTATGCAAATATTATTGTAAAGACTTTTGTTTTGGCTACATAATTAGCTACTACACTTTTTGTTTCACAAGAATAAGTCATATGAGTAATTGTACTCACTATATCTTTTAGTAAGCTAGATATCTAATTTATTGCCAATACAGGCATCAACTTAATCATGGTCATATACTTATATATGAGAATGGTGTTTAAATAATTGTCTTTTGACGTATTGAATGCTTTATATCATTTGAGAGTAACTTTTGAGATTAATTACGGTTATTTAGTGTTATTGAGTCGCTACTTGTTTATTTGTTGGATCTTCTTTGGATAATATATTGCACTTATTTCAGTTGTTGTTAATTGTAGCAAGCCAACAATATATGTGGTGTTCTTTTTGGCCTAGTTTTTTTAATTAAGCCATATGTGGTATGCTTGTCCTTTTGCGTTATGCATGTTTTTATAGGATTCATAGGCTATATATCAGTGACAAAATAATACATATTTAAAATTCAAATGAGATGTATAAAACAGAATCTAAATATGCTTGATATTGTTGCTAACTTACCACAACCCGATAACAACCTGATAAACCGACCTGATTCAACCCGACCCATTTTTACCCAAAAACTTATAACCTGATATTTTATAGGGTCGGGTTAGGGTCAATATTTGGGACATCAAAACCCGAATCAACCCGACACGTTCAACCCGTCAACCCGACCCAATAACACCCCTATCTGGTCATACTTCCCGTGTTGGAGAGTCAGGCGGTCAGGCTAGTATATTTCACACGAAACTCTTATCATAAGTATAGTTAGTTTTAATCTTGCTAAACTTTACACTATGTAGAATCTAGTTGAAGAGAGTATTTTACCTATGCTTTTGAAAGAATGTATAAAGTCTTTAGGTGGTTTAAATTTGCTTTCTTTTGGTGTAAAATTCTTTCTTGGGTGAATTTTTGAGGTATGGAAATCCCTTATTCTCAAATACTAAGAGCTGTTTAGGCAGTGTTGCAAAAAACTTTTTATATTAATATGTTTCAGGTTGTTGTAGAAGCAAGAAGTTTGAAAGCTTTTGTAGCGCTTTGTTTATTAACAGTTGTTAGAACATCACTAATTACTCAGAAAATAGGCTTCATTGATACATTCTGATACAGTCTTTCCTAATTTAATATTGTTATGTAGCCTAGCTGGGAGCTTTTTTTAGCTGGGGCTTTATTGGCTGAAATGATTTTTTTGATTCGTCGTTGCTTACCCATATTGAAAATATTAGAAGCAATCTTGGTCATGAGAAAGAAGAAGATGCACATGAATTTCTAAGGTGACTGGATCTCACGGTACAAATTTTTTATGGTAACCTTTGTGCCTACAATGCAATTGATTTCCATGTGTACATTTTGTTTTACAAGTACATCATTGATGTATGCAATCAGTTTTCATTAGGGAAGCTGGATGAAATTCCCAGAATTCCCTAAAAGAAGAAAAACTAAAAAAACTTTCATTGAACTCACGTTTGGGTCTTATTTGTGGTCAAAGTTAGCATCATGGTTTTTAAAAATCAAGTTCAGTAGTAAATAGAATACGCGTATGTTATATACTTGAAGTTGGAGTCGAGGGGGTATACAGTGGGTCTGCTCTATAAATTTTATCATTTGATTTATAGGTAAGTTGCATGAAGCATAGAGTCAAACCAGAGCGACATGAGAGGATTATAAATCTCATTGTTGAGATATAAGGCGATATAGGAACTTTAGAAGAGGATTTGGATAAATTTACATGTATAGAGGTTCTAGATGGTGAAAACAAGTGCAAATGCAGCACGTTTGTTCTAATCTTGTTAATATCCCTCCTTCATTTGAACTTCTTAACAAACGTTAAGTATGTTTGTTTTATTATCAGCAGGTGGTTAATGTGGTTTTTGCTGGTTATTGTTGTGGTTTAGAGCGTCTACTAGGAGGGGCAACCAACGGGTAGAATTTACAAAGAAGATGTCAAGATTTGGAGGGTTGTAATTTGATAAGTTTATTTTTGTTGACTAGACAAATAATAATAGTTGTATGTACATGTCAATGTACAATATTATATTATTTATGGTATAATATTTTTGCTATCACAGAAGGGAAAATATTGTTGTATTAGAATTGTTACAAGGAAATGGGTATACGTAGCATTTGTAACGCATGAAACAAGTGTTACAAATCATTCAAAAAAGTGTTGCAACTGTGTGCTAAAAACAACCAAAATTGTTGCATTTAGTAGATTAAAGTGTTGCAATTATAGTGCTACTAATTAATTTTGTGTTACACTTTAGTAAGGAAGTGTTGTACATTAGTGAAAAAGTGTTGCACTTGGTTTGTAGTAATGTTGTAGTTGATCCAAAAAAGTGTTGCAGTTGAATGTCAAAAGTGTTACCGTTGAAGGTAAAAGGTATCGCATTTGAGTATAAAAAATGTTGCACATTAAAGTATTCCATTTGCTAAACATAAGCAACACTTTCAGAAAGTGTTGCATAATCTTATAAAAAGTATTGCTTAAAACTAAGGCAACATTACATAAGGGAGCACTTGTTAAAGTGTCACATTAGGCATAATGCAACATTTTAGAGACATAATACAATACTTTAGTGATGTTCATTTAGCTTCATTTTGTAGTAATGCCGTTAGTTTTCTACCAAACCCTAGCCCACGTCAGTTCTTTTGGTTTTCAAGACTCTTATATTATGGCACTTCATACGGCTCCACATTGTTCAGGTTCTCATTATGCATCGTATCATGGCCTAGGTCCTACTTATGCATCATATCACAGCCCACCAGGTTTTGTTATTCCACCGCATGCCCAAATTAATTACTATCTAATTGCCCATTCTATTTCTTATCCAACAACCCAGTTTGCTCTACAAGGTTATAGTCCAGCCCAGTATTCCTCTCAGCCCAATCATACGAGTCAGTCAGGTCAGATCTATCAGCCAGCTCAGACTGGTCAGCCCGTTCAGCCAGGTCAGGTATATTAGTTGGGTTAGTCGGCTCTTTTGGGTCAGGTCAACTTACGAGACAGGAGACTATTTTGCAAAATGTTTTTAATGCCATGACACTTCAGGATACTGCTACGGGAAACTAGAACATGGATACAAGTGCGAGTTGTCACCTTAATGATTATGTTCATAGTCTTAGTGATGTTCTTAATATGTGCATTTATCCATCTGTTTTGGCCTATCCATCTATGATAGGCAAAAAAATGATAGTGGATGGTCACGTGTATGTGTTGGAATTAATTTGAACTAACGTGAGTTTCTCATGCCACAATTTACATAACTATCCTATTTCATTCTTTTTATCCCAATTGCATACCATTCAAGCAGTAGTAGAGATTAGACTTGGGCTTAGCCAATTTGGGCTTGGTTATAATTAATAACTGAACCTCCAATTTCTTCAATATAGTATTGGGCTTCTCATTGTATTTGGGCCACACGAATTAACCTTCATAAACGAATTCAATCATTCAAACGTGGCTAGCATTTCAATAGTATATGGGTCGGTCCGACCCATATAAATGGTGTCGGGTCGGCCCAATAAGATATGAAAGCATCGTTAGACTCGATTTTTCATGCTCTTTCTAATAGCATGCTCGGGGAATTTTTCCGACCTCGTCTTGATCTCAAATAATAAGTAAACTTGATCGAAACGAACCCAAAAATACCCGTTTTTCTCCGTTTTCAATCCTTAACACATGCAAGACATAAAAACACAAACCAAACATATTTGCAATAATATTAAGCATATTTCATGTTTTTAGTCCAATTAATAGTGTTTTTCGGGTTATAAATGATGTATGTTTTAGCACACATCAAATTCCCCCACACTAAGCCATTACTGGTCCCACACGCAATGTTTATAAAACATGTCCGAAAATAAATAATTTAACCCCTCTTAACTCCCCTCATAATCAAACAAGAATAGAAAAGGTCCATTAAGAAGGTTTAAAAATCATAAAATTCGCAAGCGCCCCCATTTTAACCACTTATTTAATGATAGATAAAAAAACTAAAATAATTTTTTTATAAAATTTATTTAAAAGGCTTTAAGAACAGGATTTCGTCATCCTCGACTTTTCACTATCCCCAAACCAAGCTTAAAACGAAATCACAGTCAAATATAAGATTAGATGTTAACACTACTTATAAATGCTAATTATGTAAATATAAACTTAACTTTTAGCTCCCATTGTTCCTAAATCCTCTAAGTATTTTATTATTATTTTTATTGTTGACAAATAAATTATGTCCTTATTAATATAAAGTAAACCCGGTTTTGACACAATTAGATTGAAATCCTTTCCTAAAGAGACGATATGGTGAGAATAAGGTCCACTTTAAGGTTCTAATTTAGTATGATTTAGGGGTTATCCTTTTTATTTCATCCGAAACAACTCAACTACGAGTCCAGAGACGGAGGCTTTATTTAGATAACCTCAGAGTCGAAATTTGGCTTTATTATTATTATTATTATTATTATTATTATTATTATTATTATTATTATTATTATCCTTCGGTCCTTTAAACAACTGACACATCGGGCGTCCTAACAGACAAGAGCCAGTAGTCTTATTTCGATCTCGGTAATTTCCTCGACCTTTTTGAAGGCTGCAACATCGAGCGTCCTAACCGACAAGATGCAACAAACTTTTATCAGTCTCGGATTATTATTATTACTGTGGGCCTTATTTTGAAGACTGCCACATCGGGAGCGAACCGACCAGAGACAGTAAACTTTTATCAGCCCACAGTTCTTCTTATTATTATTACCTCCACCCTTTAAACGACTGCAACATCAGGCATCCTAACCGACAAGATGCAGTGGTCTTATTTCAGCTTTGGTTTAGCACATTATTATTATTATTATTATTTAGCCAAATTTCAAGTCATGTGGTCTTTTAACTACTGGGTGTGCTAACCGACAAGACCCGGTAGCCTATTTCCCCACAACACTGACAGAACCTCGATGTATACCTTATTTTCACCAGAAGGAATCTCTAAGAAGGGATCTAAACTAAGAATCACAAAAACCAAAGTAACTTTATTTATTTAACAATTATATAATGTTTATTAAGCTGATGAGAGCAAAAAGCCACAATTACCTCTATGAGCTCTAAAGAGATCCAACTACTCCACACTTAGCATCTAACTTATATTTAACTCTATTATTTTTTATTCTTTGCAAAATTTTAAAGTTAAGCAAACGCTTAGTCTCGAAAGGTAAGGGGAAAGCTAGAGATTAATACTCGGTCAAGTCAAAATATCCTTAGTTCTACGGGCCTACTTATTCATATATCTAACAATAACTAAGAGGTTTTTTTTTTAAATTTATATATATAAAACAATAAAATTTTAAAATTTTAGTCAAAACGAGGTTGCGTGGGACATAGACAGGCAACATGTATGATCAATTTCGATAGAAGTCCCCCCACACTTAGAATGGAACATTGGCCTCAATGTTCAAAAATGTCAGGTTTTACCCCCACACTTAGAAATGAAAAAGGTAAATGCAAAAAATTCCAAGTGTGAAAGGGGAAATAGAATCATATATATATATATATATATATATATATATATATATATGATTAGGATAAAGGATTCCCAGGATATAAACATGAAGATGATCGAAGACAGCATGATTGGAGGATTGAAAATAAGCACGAAGGTCTTCATGATCATAGGGAGTCCGGCAAGCAAAAACGGGCACCCACAAAACACAAAAAGGAGAGAAGCACTCCCCTACACTTATTCATTACTACTACTACTACTAAACTAATATATTATTATTACTAAGAAAGATAGAAAGAAGAAGAGAATACAGGTTGCCTCCCGAGAAGCACTTGTTTTTGTTCGAGTCTCTAGCTTGTCTCTAGTTGTGGATCCCTTTGAATATAGATCTTTCTACCTTGTTAAGGGTTGTTGCTAATATGAATAGATTCACACAAACTTCAGGAGAAACAATGACTATAAACACTATAAGTTATGTGGAATCTAACTTATAATGCTAAAAAGAACAATGAATATTGATAACTAAACTTTTGTATTAATCTGCTAACACGATTACAGATTACTAACTATGAGATATGAGATTGTATGTGAGATGTATATCTTCTCTAATGCCGTAGGGTTCCTTTTATAGACCAAGGATAAACCCTAACAGACTTACAAAACACATAAAAGATAATACATATCTTTTCCTATAATATCTCATGCATATCCCTTAAACAGTACTAACTATTTTATACTAACGATACTAACTATCTAAGCAGTACTTAACATTTTGTACTGTCAGTACTAACTATAGCTAGCGGTACTACGTATATAACTAATGGTACTAAGTCAGGAATGTATAATTCCCAACAATCCTCCCCTAAACATGATTGTTGAACTTGTTTAACTTCATGTTTCTTCGGTGTAGATTCTTTGAACTTTATGGAGGATGTATTCAAACACTCTGACAAATCTTGATCTGATCTTAAAGTTTCTTTGACATCTTTTGCTATCCGTCTGCAACATGTCTTCAACAATATAGCAACATCTTTTCAGCAACAATCCAACTAAGTTGGCTTTGTAGTTTTTGGCAAACTACCAACCATAAACAGATTTGATATTCTTTTACCAGTAGCCGTTTGCTATGGGATAGCCAACTCTTTATTGCAAAATATGGTGAGTTGACTACCATACAGTTTTTGGTAAACTGTCAACCATCAATGGAATTGACTTGTCTTTACCAAACACCGTTTGCTTTTGGACTAGCTAATGCTTCATTTCCATAACATGGTGCATTGATAAACCATATAGTTTTTAGCAAACTATCAGCTATCAACAGATTTGAGTAGTCTTTACCAAGAACTGTTTGATCCTGGACTAGCCAACTCTTAACCATGAAGCAAGGTGAGTTGAGAACCCTATAATTTTTGGTAAATTGTCAACCATAAACGGATTTGAGAAGTCTTTACCACAAGTCGTTTGCTTATGGACTAGCAAGTTCTTATGCCTGTTAAACATGGTGAACTGATGACCATTTGTTATGTGGTGGTTAGCCAACACTCAAACCCTTCTCAATTCCATTTCATCTTTACTCTTCATTAAGTTGTTGCTTGATGAACCTTATCAAATCTAATGTAGCAGTACTTTCTACCTCAACTTCTAATCCAAAATCAAGCATTCTTTGTAGTAATTCCTTGGAGAGAGGATATTTTCTTTCAACTAGCATATGAATAACTGTTCCATCCTTAAACTCTACTATGCAAACTCCACAAGCCTCATACAGTCTCCAAGTGACAATCTCCCAATCTTGTTGATCATTTTAGAAATTACCTTGATCAGTGACTTCTATTGAGGATTCCATCATAATCTTCAAGTCTCCCTAAAGAATCAACTCTATTCCTTCTAGTGTGCTTTCTGAGTATTACTTTATCACCAAATCATATAAGTGAAACAGATCTTGTCTATCAAAAATACGAAGTACCTCCATTAGATAGTTGAATGCCCTAAAATTTCCATTTACTTTGTAGACAATAAGGTAATCCCCCTCTGGTGATGAAACCTTGTCCAACTTAGAAATAAACGATTTTCTCTCCATTATTTCACTATCTATGGTACCTTCAAATGTAACAATCTTTAGACACTTTCTGTGTTTATCATCACTATCAACATCTGGTTGTGGTCTTTTCCTTTTTCTAGCAATCATCTTCATATGACCACCTTTCTCTTCTTTGTACCCTGCTCTGCTACATCTTGCTTTGCAGGTACCTTAGTTGAGACATCTTCCTTGACAAACTTCTTCTTCTTGTCAAGATCACTAGCTCCTTCATTTATTTCCTTAATCTTTCTTTCATCTTCAAAAGAACTAATAACAGTGAAACTTTCATCAAACCTTTTCACTTTCTCATATAAAGCTTGTATTTCTTCAAAAGTTTTATTCTTTAGGTCTGAGTGTTTCTTGTTTCCAACATGTTTCAAGTAAGTCATCATCTGATTCCTGAGCTGAGTTCTTGTAGGAGGTCTATTTCTGATGGCAGCAGCTCTTTGTTATGCAAGAAACCTTCTTTGAGCTGTAATTGTATCATGAAGGAATTTTGCTCTTTCTTCCATAGTGAATTGCTCTCTCTCTTCTTCTTAAAGCCTTAATGATAGAAGTCTATCAGCTTTAATTCTTGCTTTGATGTCATTAAAATCTTTTATAAGAGCAGCATTTGTAGCTTTTTCTTCAGCTAATCTTTTCCTTTATGCTTCTGCTTCTCAATCCTCTAGCATCTTTCTTGTAATCTCCTCATCATAAGCAAGCATCTTAAACTTCTTTTTAGTTTCATTGATGTCTTCTGATTCAGTGTCAGATTCATCTTCTTCAATCTTTTTCTTGCCCTTGTCTTTGGGATCAATCTTTGGAAGAGGCTTTAAAGTTAATAATGATCTTGTTAAAGTAGGCCTAGGTCTCTCAGTCTCCTCAACATCCTTAAGCTCAACTCCTTTTTATTTTTCTTTGAGCTTCTCCTTGTTCTGACTCATTATGATAAGGACTTATGCAATAGTCTCATCATCACCAAATATTGTTGGAGTAGTTGTTGTTGGAGCTGTTTGAGTAGCACTTCTTCCTTTATTTTGATCAACAATACCTTCATTTGGTCTGTCAGTACTAACTTCTTCCTTGTCAGTACTAACTTTTTGCTTGTTAGTACCTTCCTTTGGTCTGTCGGTACTAACTTCTTCCTTGTTAGTACTAACTTTTGGTTGAGCAGTATTAAGTGCATCTTCAGTACTAACTTCCTTTTCTGCACTTTTCTTCTCTTCATGCACTACATATCTTATCCTCCCCATATCTTGAGCATCCTCAGTCTCCATATAGTTAATTACATCATTATCAAGCTCGTCAAAAGCTAGATCTTTATAGACTGTAGGTTTAGCTTTGGCGGATTTCCTCCCCTATTTAGATACAGACTCCATTTGCATCCACTGTTTCTTTAAGGATTTCTTTCCTGCCAATCTTTGCTTCATGGATACACTCTTCATCCAAGCTCTGTGGTGTGTGATAACAGGTTTGGCTTTCTTCTTAAGCTTCTTAATCTGTGCCTTCAAGTGTTTAATTTCTTTGGCTTGATCTGTAACCTGTGTACACAAGGAGATACAAAGATCATACACACTTTGGAGTGTCATTCCACCCTCATTCCCTGAAAGGGATCTATCACTGGATGACTGACCTCCATGATTCCCACCAAAACCCTTTAGAATGGAATCAGGAATATGAGTAGTAGGTGAAAATCTGTAAGAAGGGTTAGTCTGTGTCTCATGTTGGTCTGTACTTAGGCGAAGAGGAGAGGGTATAGGTTGAGGTTCAGATTGTCTTTCTAAAGTGCCACCCTCATCCTCACTTGGTTGAACCGACATAGAATCAAACAAAGGTGTAACATTCCCTGAAAAATGTTTTCCCTTTTTAATCATAAAAGATAAAACTTTACTAGTTAAAGCATTAATAGGAAAATGGTCTAAGGGCACAAGCACATTCTTTAGTTGTTTATCCAAAAAGACTAAAATAAATCTTGGATACATAACAAACTTTTTCTTTGCATCCAAGTGTCGCATCATACCATCAAAAATTAATTTAGAAAAATTATATTTCTGATTAGTGGTTAAGTAAATTACTGCTGTGGCAATATTAGTGGGAATTTGATCCTAAGAAGTTCTTTTAGAACTTATGCAGTGATTCATGGTATGAAAAAGAAATCTCCACTAAGGTGAAAACAGGGCTTTGTTAAATGTTAAGACAGTTAGGTCCCCCTCATACCCCATTAGCTGAATAGCATCAAATATAGCCTGATTTGGTAAAGAATCTATCCCATCAGCATCATTAAAAAGAAGATCACTTCTTATTAATACCTCTGAGATAGACACTGGCTTGCCAGCTACTTTGGCAGCAATATACCTAACATTGTTGATTATTTTAGATTTAGCAGATATCCAAGACGGTTCAACAAATGTAGAAGAAACCCAAAATCAAAGAAACTATTTTAATTTACACTTTAGACCCTTGGCGGCATTTTCTCCAACGTCTTTATAGCGGTACTATCTTTGCCCAACGGTATTAACTTTGCACTATCGGTACTAACTTTTGTTAACAAAAAAATGAACAAATCTGGCAACAACATTTCTTGAGTACCATTTATATCTCTTTCCAATGACTCTTTAAAACCCAAATAACTCCATGAAAATCATCACTATTGTCAAGATTCTTCTGCACACTGAACACTTCATACAAACTATACAATAAATCATATTGCCT
>BQNB010201720.1:0-10891 GCA_026074375.1 Tanacetum coccineum
CCAAAAAATGTGGCATAAGTGTTTTTTAAAGTTATTAAAATGAGCTCACAAGTCGACATAAAAATCTGTCATAATTAGGATTTCTAACATACAAGTTTATTTTAAGTTTTTACACAACAAGTATATAATGGTGATATGAAAAACAAATATGAAATGATTATAATGAATGAAAATCTATAAAACAAGATGCTTACAATAAGTATGGTGATTGAATGAGCAAAAAGAGCACAAAACTACCCAAATACACCTTATAAAACCCTAGTTTCTTGAAACAAAACTCTAATTTTTGTGTAAACCCTTGACCAAACTTAACCAACACTTGATGAACCCTTTCTCTTGCCTTACTACTGCCAAAATAAAAGGTAGATAGTTTGTGTGTTTGTGAGTTTGAATTGTGGTGAAAACTAGTCACAAGTCTTCTTTCTTTTATATGTTATTTAGGGTTAGGCTTGAATATGACTTAGAGATCACATGTATGTGTAATAGCAAAGAAGGAAAGTGTCTTGGATCTTTGTGGTGTGTGTCTTGAGCCGACCAAGGGATAGGGAAAGGAGGGGGTTTGGGTTCCAAAACTTGTGATTTTGAATGTTAGTTTAAAGACTTGTGTAGATAAAGAAACATAGGGTTCACAACTTTAAAAAGCATGTGTTGGTGTAACATAATGGAAGGCCAGTTTTGGATTAATAAGAGAGGGAGGGAAAAGTTAAAACTTTGAAATATATAAGAGTGTGTACTAGTGTATAATGCAAAGGTGGTGAAGGGTGTTGGGTGAGTTGTGCTTGCATGCATGTATATAATGCAAGTTTGGAAGACTTACGTAAAAATCGAAAAACCATATGCATATGACTTGTAAAATATGCTCATGAATATGATAATGTACAAGTTACATGTAGACTAAACTTAGTCTAGAGTCGGATACGTTCAAAGTTGTTTCTCGTAGTACGCGGGATAACCTAACCGGTTATATGTTAAATCAAGTACGTACATGTTCGAAGTAAAATGTTTAAGTTTTTAATAAAAGTAAGCATGAAAATGTGGGTTGTCACAATATCAGCTAGTATGTAGATGGAATACGCTGAAGGTTTGAAGAGAGTGAGGGGTGACAATACCCTAATGATCTTCATTACTCTTTGAGATAAACAAATTGAGCATAAATCTTGTCTATAAGTGTGTTTAGGTGGGACAATTCGATAAAGCAAAATGGCGGGACAAAAGAGCCTTTCGAATTAAAGTCTTCCTAGTACGAGTTGGTGAAAGATGTTGAAAGATGTGAAATTGCGCAGAACTATTCACCAAAGATATGAGGCGGATGTCGAACAGATGTGAGCAGATTCAGCATTATAATGCAAGATGTTTATCTTCATTCAGCTAAGATTCTTGACAAATCTCAAACTATCTCACGCCCCAGATGTACTTCTCCACTAGATTCTTGACACGTCCCAACTATCCCCACTAATGGATCAACCTCGTATCACTATAGATAAAGAATTTTTGTAGGAGTAAATGATATCACTTATATTGTTGTCGTTATTATAGTTGCATTTATGCCTTTTTCGAACTTACAACTAGTCAACTCATCTTATCAGCGTGTTTATACAAGTTCGGATTGTAAACTTTATAATTTGTCAAGTTTACTTGTTCAAAGAGTAATCTTACATTGTCAGTCAATAAGTATGATCCATAACACTTTGTAATACTTTGATTCTTATCAATAAAGCATTACACGATTGAAAAGTTATACTTTGTGTTGCATGCATATTTATTGTTCTTATATTTCATATAAACGTGTAATTGGGGCTTTCAAATACACCATCGCGACAAGAATTTCTTTATGTTGGCCTCCACTATCTGGAAGATCAGAGGAAAAACCTATTCAGCAAGTTCAACTCTCTTAAACAAGAGTTGTCCTCATGTAAATCTGAACTCATTGACCTAAAAAACATCAAAGTCCAAAACCTTACCCTTAAATATAAAGTTGCATGTTAGAAACATAGAAAGTGTCGGTCTCTTAGTGTCATGCCGGGTCTTAGGTCGTTACTCGTTATTTACATTATGCTGTAACAATGTATCCCACATCCCTTCCAAGAGTAAACTTGTACACCCTCCTTCTCCTATAAAATGATGCTTAAGAGGAAAGGAGTCGGTTGGTGAAACTAATATTCCCTTCTATGCATAATCATTCTCAAATCTCTTTCTCTCTCTAGTTTCCACCCAAGTTCTCGCTCTCTCTAAAACTCTAGATTGTGTTATGTGTGATTTGCATTATCAAGAGCCATGGGATGATCTAGTGGTGTTTGTTTGTGTTTTTGGTAAAAAAATTATCATCTTTTTGTTCTACACGAAACGATTTGTTGGGAATTATTGAAAACGACTAAGTGTCGTTTCTGCTGTTAGAGATGTTCGTTTCTGCTGGTGGCATTAAGTGATTTCTGCTGATTATGTTTCTGCTGGTCATGTTCTCATTTATGCTGACAGAGATATAGAATCTGCTGATCTTATTTATAGACGTGATTATTGTATGCAGGAATTATAGAGCTGGATTTGGGAGAACACTATTGCTAGAAATCAGAAAAGTGAGGATCAGAAAAAGCTGCATAATATCGTTTATTGAGGATTTGAAGTACTCGAATCAAAAGCTGCGGAATTCGTTTATGAGAGTGAAACTTGGCGATAGATTCAGAAAGGCTGGCGAAAATCATATTCTTGTGATTTAAACAGTTGCATAAAATCAATAAAGCTACAAAATCTAATTTCTGAGAGATTTTGAAAGTGTGAAAATCAAAAGCTGCATAAAAAAAAATACAAAAAAAAAAAAAAAAAAAAAAAAAAATTTTTTTTTTTAAAAAAAGAAATTTCATATTCTACAGGAATTATTGAAACTTTGCGAAAATAAAAAGCTGTGAACATCAATACCCTGAGGATTTGATACTCATGCTGAAAATTAGGCTTTTGTGTATCAAACCTGGCGATTGGCATTTCTGGAACATTTCCTAATAATCTATCACCTTATTAAAACAGAAATCATTTTAAACACTTACCATTCATCATTAAAAGTACCACATAACACGCTTTCGCTAATCATCGTAATCAAATTCGTTTTAATGTCAATCTATACAATCTCAAGTTTTGTTTTTGTTGAGTAACAAATCATGTAACTAGTTATTTTGTTTATTTTTTTTTTTTTTTTTTTTATACATAACAAGTAAAATGTAAAGTTACTCGTAAATCATATTTGTCTCATCGATACATCCAATTGCATCAATTCATCAAAAAATGCTTATCCATATTCACATAACATCAAACATCAATTCATCAATGGTCACAATGGCTAGAAAGTACTTGCTGGGGCGGGGTGGCTGAAAATCGTCCCACACAAATGCGTGATGAAAGTGCGGTTTATGATTGACTTGCAAGATGTCGTATAACTTGACTTTACATTGAAATAATCTGTTAGTGCAAATATTGCGATATTCAATCTATACAGTCTCGTTTGTTTTGTTGATAACAAACATGTAACTGGTAATACATAACGTAAAATGTACAAGTTACTCGTAATCATATTTTGTCTCAACATACATCAACATATCTCGACGTCTTGATTCCTCGTATGTTACAACACAGGTTCGTACATGTTTGTTATGTTGCATTATGATCAAACCCCTTAACAAACCATTAATGATGTTTAAAATATTTGTTAGAGTCATTTAATCATTCACTTTCGAACCACATTTTACATTTTGCATTTAAATGTATTTGTATACAAATACATCACTTTTATACACTAAAAGTTTACGTCCAAATATATATTGTATTTGAACAAACTTTATTTTTCTTTTAGCAATAAAGTTTACTTGCACACTTGCTAAAATACATTTTATTTTGACAAGCGCTCAACTAGACATTTTATTTTACAAAAGATTACTTACATTTTTACATGTACAAGCTTACTTTCCTTTTTAAATAAATTAAAAAAATATTATTTACCTCATGCATCTTTCCAAATCTAGACAAAATATTTGGAGATCTTATTAGATTGTGTGATATTTGTTATTCAGCTCCGCGGATCCCTTTTTGAGAGATAAGATCCCTTTGATTTACAAAGGCCGGACCCCTTTTAAAGGGATCCTTGGCATCAACTTTTGCCTATAAATAAGAGGGCCTTTCGAATCCGTTTTTCATTACTTCAAACACATTTTATCCACCATTTTACACATGATAATAATGCTTCTAACTCTCATCTTGTTGTATGCATACACCCGAAATGATCTCTTAGCATCTCTTTCTAACTCGCATCTTGTTGAGCATACACCCGAAACAGTTACATCCAAAGCGTGCGAGAGCTTTCAAGACGATTCATAGACTCTTGCCTATCTACGAGAATCCACCACAAAAGCGTTTCAAAGATCTATCTATCTCTTAAGAGCAAAAAAACCACCCATACAGATTAAATTTTGAAACAACTACAAGACGACGCCATTTAAAGAAACAGTGGCTTATCCTATTTATTACTTTGTTGATGAGTCTCACAAAACCACTAAAATTCACAACAAATACGTAGATAGACATATAAACCTCAATCAAGCGTGACTGTTGTTTTATGTTGAAGGAGCTTGATTTGCATGATAGATTTGGTTTGGGTTTAGATATCTTTTTCTAGATTTTTTTTTTTTTTTCTGTATTTTTCATCTTTTTTCGTTCTTTTTTTTATTTAATTTCCAATATAATTCTCATTGTATTAGCCTACTTAGTACCTTATTTAATTGCTACCTTATCCGTTATATAAAAAAAACACCTACTGACCATGGTAGATCAAGAACAACACAAACACAAATAAAATTTGTTCTTAAATAAATATTCAAAACATAAACTTAGTTTTTAAATATCAACCACATACAGAGCCCAAACCACATAACTCACCAGTCCCTACACAATAGAAGACAACTAACAAAACCGCACCACACCAATAATCCACTAACGCCAACCACAATTCATAACACCGTAATACACCGAAAGACCCACAAAACCTCGACCACGCACATAACAAACCAATACCCCACCCCCATTACTAAATCCAAACACCCCATCATTAACAACACCACACACCCCCGCCACCCTCTCCCCAACCCCACCCACTCACAAACATAACCGCCGCAACACCCCACATACCAAACACCTACACCTCAAACACACCAACCGTAACCCACAAACAATTCCATAACACAGGCAAAATTTACAAATCACATCGACAAAACACTCTAACACCGACAAACCACCACGTACTCCAACACGCGCGCCGAAGCCACCCCCCACCAAAATATGGTATCTACCCTACACACGCAACCAAACACAACCCCACAAAAAGACGCACCCACCACCACCCCCCAAAATGTCCAACTTCCCCTAAACCACACGACTCATCCCCCAAGACTACACCCGACACCACAATGCTACAAACACAGATACATCCTCCAATAAAACAAAAAAAGACCACAAAACACAAAAAAGCACCCACACCACACACACAAAACCACAACACACACACATCCCCATCAATCCAGACAACAACCCAAAACGAACTATGCTGAACAAAAAATCCACCCACAAACCTTAAAGACAATGCACACAACAAAACAAACCACCCAACAAAACACACGACAAAACTAGCAGAAATAAACAATAATGATCAAAATGAAATAACACAATTAATAGCAATGCCAAAACACTCTATTAACCCCCATAAACTAACATTATATTACTATGTTAATGATTCCATTAAATTTACTTTTTAAAATTAGTATAAAAAATTAACACATCACTTTTTAATTCCTAATTATACATTTGTTCTCATTACAAATTATATAACATATGCTTATATTTTTTATTTATTCCTTAATTATTGACATATTATTTTATATAAATCAAAATAAACACTATATATAAATCTAGTAAAAAAAATATTTTTAAGTAACGAAATAATCATTATAAAAACAAAAAAACAAAATAACATAAAAAAAAAGTAAAGAAAAATGAAAATAATATTAATCAATATACCAAACACATAAATTAAACCCAAACAATAAACATGTTAAACCCGAAAAAACAAAACAATAAATCTGTACACAAAGACCAAATAACTAACTAACAAAAATACAAAATTAAATATTAATTAAACCAATTATAAAAAAGCATAAATAACAGAAAATGAGATAAACAAAATTACACCCTAATAAAAAAAAATACACTTTCAATTCTATCATTAAAAAAACCAAGTAGAGAGAATATGAAACATGTCGCAATAATACAAGCACAAACATAAGCAACAATATAATGAAAATATAAATGAGAAGCAATAAGTAAAAGAAAGCGCAAAAAAACCGGACACCGTGATGGGTGGGGTGGGATTTAAAAGTGGTTCGGCCACGAAGCTTCCTCTTCCTCCCGCTTCCTACTATTTTTTCACTTCCCGAGTAACCCAACTTAGAGAGTTACTTCACCTAAGTCCAACAAGGCAACCATTTCCCTCCGACAAAGAAAACTTAACACAAAAGTTCGCTTTACACCTTGTTTAACCTGAACAAAGCTAAATAAACCCAAGGTCCCCTAATTGTCGTGAGTAAAGAAACCAACCTAACACAGTCGCTTAAACACTTTATCCATTACAAAAGCTAAATACCTAGTGCCTTATCTTGGGGTAACAAACCAAACCGTTATGTTGTTATAAAACAATAACATGGAAATAATTTATAAAGTATTTTTTTAAAAATAATTATGCCCCCAACAATCAACAAACCATTTTCAAATTTAAGGTCAAAAACACCAATAACTCATATAATATAAAATTTAAATTATAACAAGGGAGGGACTAATACAAAAATGGTGTTGTACAATTGGAATGATCTTAAGAAACAAATGTGGGTCTAATTGGATACCCTGAAAGAACCAAAACCAACATCAGATCCAATAAAGGAAGCATGTGATTGTTTATTTCTCTCTAATGATGTATGAAGAATCAACAATTTTCTTAAGCTTTGTTGTGGGTAAGATTTTTCTTGGTGCCTTGCTAAAGCTTGGAGTGGTTGGATAATAGATGGCAAATATCCTCTTTGAAGCATCCCCTTAGTGAGGATCATTTCGCGTGTGGGTAAAATGCATACAACAATAGAAAAATGAAAGTTTTAAATAAATGCAAAAATTATTAATCATATGTTGTTAAAATGGTGGGAGAAAAATGTGTGTGAAGTCATGAAAAAACCAGTAATAAGAAAGGCCCCTCTTAATACTATAGGTAAAAAGGTTTGATGTGCGCCAATGATATCCCTATAAAAGGGATCCGGCCCTTTGGTATAAATCGAAAAGGGATCACGATTCTCCTTAAAACGAGGATCCTCGGAGCTGAATAAACAAATATCACACAATCTAATAAAAATCTCATAAATATGTTTCGTCTAGATTTGGAAATATGCCTGGGGTAAAAATAATATTTTTTGAATTTTATTTTAAAAATAGGAAAGTAAGCATGGCGTACATGTGTTATAAAAAAGTGATATAGTACTCTTTTTGAGTAAAATAAAAAATGTCCCTATTTGTGAAGCGGCTTTGTCAAAATAAAAATGTAGTTTAGCAATTGTGCAATGTGTAAAAAACTTTTATTTCTAAAAGAAAAATAATTATTGTTCTTTCAAATACAATAAATATTTGGAACGTATACTTTTTAACGGTGTATAAAAAGTGGATGCATATTGTAAATTAAAAATACATTTAAATGCAAAAATGTAAAAAATTTGTGTTCGAAAGATTGAAATGGATTTAAAACGAACTCTTAACAAATAATTTAAAATCACAGTTAATGGGTTTTTTTGTTAAGGGGTTTTGATCAATAATGGCAACGATAACAAAACCATGGTACGAACATGTGTGTTGTAACATACGGATGAATCATGAACGTCGAGATATGTTGATGTAATTGTAGCAGAACAAAATTGATAAACGAAGATAAAACCTGTACATTTTACTTATTTATTACCGAGTATTTACATGGTTGTGTGGTTATCAACAAAACAAACGAGGACTGTAAATAGATTGAATATCGGCAATATTTATTGCTACTAACACATTAGCCTTCAATGTTATAAGTAGTATCCGACTCTGTCAAGTAAATCCATAAACCGCCTTTCTCAAGCATTGGTGGACGATTTTCAGCACCCGCAGCAAGAACATTTTCTCAGCCACTTGTTTGGGCCCCATTGAATGAGATTGATATTTGGGAATGTGTTTATGTGAAATGATAACATTTTTTTGAATGAAATAGATGAATTGATGTAAATGTTGAGACCAATATATTGATTACTAGTACCACGTAACATATTTTACGTTATTTAATTACTAGATACCATGGTTTTGTTATCAATCAAAACCAAAACGAGTTTGGTAAATAGTATTGGGAATACAAGGAATTGTTACATCCTAAGAGTTATGGGGAAGGTGGATTAGGAAGTGTTGTGTGGTCTTTTAATGATGATGGTTAAGTGTTTAAATGATTTCTGTTTTAATTAAGGTAAATAGTGTTTTCAGAAAGCAAATCCGTAGGTTTTGGATACACAAAAGTAATTTTCGTAGGTATCAAATCCTCAGGTATGATGTTCGCAGCTTTTGATTTTCGTAAGTTTCAAATCCTTAGAAATGATTTCTGCAGCTTTTGATTTTCGCAACTTTCAAATCCTCATAAATGATTTTCGTAGCTTTTGATTTTTGCAACTTTCAAATCCTCAAAAATGATTTTCGCAGCTTTTGATTATCGCAAGTTTCAAATCTTCATAAAAGATTTCCTCAGCTTTTGATTTTCGCAAGTTTCTAATCCTCAGAAACGATTTATGCAGCTTTTCTGATCCTTACTTTTTTGATTTTCGCAAGTGTTCTCCCAAATCCGCAGGTTTTGCGAAAATACCAAAACACGAAATTTTTTTGTAAAAAACATAATTTTTGATGTTTTTAATCCGTTCTTTTTGCAAAAAGAGCTTTAATATTGTTAAACCTTTGATAAAATCCAAACTTTATAGTTTTTAACCACAAAAATTTGATTTTTAAATCGTTTCGTGTAGAACAAAAAGATGACAAATTTTTTACCAAAAACACACATAAACACCACTAGATCATCCCATGGCTCTTGATAATGCAAATCACACATAACACAATCTAGAGTTTTAGAGAGAGCGAGAACTTGGGTGGAAACTAGAGAGAGAAAGAGATTAGAGAATGATTATGCATAGAAGGGAATATTAGTTTCACCAACCGACTCCTTTCCTCCTAAGCATCATTTTATAGGAGAAGGAGGGTGTACAAGTTTACTCTTGGAAGGGATGTGGGATACATTGTTACAACATAATGTAAATAACGAGTAACGACCTAAGACCCGACATGACACTAAGAGACCGACACTTTCTATGTTTCTAACATGCAACTTCATATTTAAGGGTAAGGTTTTGGACTTTGATGTTTTTTAGGTCAATGAGTTCAGATTTACATGAGGACGCCTCTTATTTAAGAGAGTTGAACTTGCTGAATAGGTTTTTCCTCTGATCTTCCAGATAGTGGAGGTTAACATAAAGAAATTCTTGTCGCGATGGTGTATTTGAAAGCCCCAATTACACGTTTATATGAAATATAAGAACAATAAATATGCATGCAACACAAAGTATAACTTTTCAATCGTGTAATGCTTTATTGATAAGAATCAAAGTATTACAAAGTGTTATGGATCATACTTGTTGACTGACAATGTAAAGATTACTCTTTGAACAAGTAAACTTGACAAATTATCAAGTTTACAATCCGAACTTGTATAAACACGCTGATAAGATGAGTTGACTAGTTGTAAGTTCGAAAAAGGCGTAAATGCAACTATAATAACGAAAACAATATAAGTGATGTCATTTACTCCTACAAAAATTCTTTATCTATAGTGATACGAGGTTGATCCATTAGTGGGGATAGTTGGGACGTGTCAAGAATCTAGTGGAGAAGTACATCTGCATTAAATGCACGTCCATTCTTGGAAACATCCCGCCCATACTTTTGTGAATAGTTCTGCCAACTGTTCACATCTTTCACCAACTCGTACTAGGAAGACTTTGATTCGAAAGGCTCTTTTGTCCCGCCATTTTGCTTTATCGAATTGTCCCACCTAAACACACTTATAGACAAGATTTATGCTCAATTTGTTTATCTCAAAGAGTAATGAAGATCATTAGGGTATTGTCACCCCTCACTCTCTTCAAACCTTCAGCGTATTCCATCTACATACTAGCTGATATTGTGACAACCCACATTTTCATGCTTACTTTTATTAAAAACTTGAACATTTTACTTTGAACATGTACGTACTTGATTTAACATATAAGAAACAACTTTGAACGTATCCCGACTCTAGACTAAGTTTAGTCTACATGTAACTTGTACATTATCATATTCATGAGCATATTTTACAAGTCATATGCATATGGTTTTTCGATTTTTACGTAAGTCTTCCAAACTTGCATTATATACATATGTGCAAGCACAACTCACCCAACACCCTTCACCACCTTTGCATTATATACTAGTACACACTCTTATATATTTCAAAGTTTTAACTTTTCCCTCCCTCTCTTATTAATCCAAAATTGGCCTTCGATTTTGTTACACCAACACATGCTTTTTAAAGTTGTGAACCCTATGTTTCTTTATCTACACAAGTCTTTAAACTAGCATTCAAAGTCACAAGTTTTGGAAACCAAACCCCCTCCTTTCCCTATCCCTTGGTCGGCTCAAGACACATGGTATGTGCTTAATTACACATACCTTTTACCTTTAAAAACGAGCTGAAATAACCAAAAACAGACTTAAAATGCCAAAT
>BQNB010201721.1:0-10891 GCA_026074375.1 Tanacetum coccineum
GAACTTCAAAAGAATTCCCAAGAATACAAGGCTCCAAGACTCAAGACGTCACAAGAAGGATCCATAATTGAATGACCACCCCTTAGGGGGAGATTGTTAGATGCGTTTTTATTAAAGTGATGGTCATTAAATATTCCCGAGCCTTGTATAAGTAAAACATAGTTTACAGGAAATTTACTTAACCTAATAAGGCCTAGTTTTCTGGCTTAAAGCCCATTTTTAGTTTGGTCCAGCCCTAAAGGCACATAAGAAAGCCCACAAGGCTTGTTTTCTCTTTACATTATAAATACCATTTACCACACAAGGTGAAGGGTGTTGGTCTTCATTTTTCTTTAATCAACCATTTTAGTTTTGTTTTACTTTCTCTTTCTAGTTCTTTCTCTCTCTAAAAGTTTTTCTTATTTTATGTTTTGGTGATGAAATGATACTTCTATCAGGTAGTGGTGGGCCGACTTCGGGAAGGAAGAGCCAGTGACCTTTGACTCACCGAAACACTACGTTGTAAATTAAATTTTTTCCTCCATTAAAAGAGCCATGCCTATTGCAACCGTAAAGCTCCTAGGTTTCTTGAGTTTAACTTCTAATCAGATTTGCTCCTTTAATCCCCTGATGAAACACCCCACCAAGAATACCTCCGGTAACCCGTCTACTTGGTGAGAAATCTTCTCAAACGCTTCTTGATACAAAGCCACTATGGTACCATGTTTAAGTCTGGATAACGCCTCTACTGGATCCTCACAATTGGTGGGACCAAGTCTTCCTATAAGAGCCTATGAGAATTCAACCCATATGTTAGGAATTATAAGTCTACATACTTAGTACTGCCAATACAGAAGTTAGTACTGCTAATGTAATTTTAGTACTACTCAAGCTTTTCTAGAAAAATGACTAAGTATGTTAGTACTGCTGGTATAAAAGTTAGTACTGCCAGTACTAACTTAGTACTGCTAAAGAAATAATACTGCCAAGACTTTGTACTGCTGAAAACTTAGTACTGCCAGAAGGATAAAGCAAGTAAAGAGATAAGGATGTGTGATAAATGGAAAGTGTATATCTTAGAAAGATACGTATATGTTTAGAATTATAGAAAATCTTCTAAGATTTGTAGTTATCTTTGTAAGGTCTCCTTGGTGTATAAAAGGAGATCATAGGTTTTATGTAAAATATATCTACATCTACATTAGTCTTTTGTAAACTTCAAGGTTGTAAACCCTAGTACTACATTAAGAGTACTCGTATTATTAATCTAATAATATTGAAGTGTTTGGTTATATCATTGTTCATACACAATCACTGTTTCATTAATAATTCTTCTAGATATTAAGGTGTAGATTCCGCATACACTTTAGTATTCATATAAAGTTTCTACAACAAGTTATTTTGGATTTATCCAAGGTAATTTAACCTTATACAAACTAAGGAATCGATCAACAAGTGGGATCATCAAGTGGTATCAGAGCTTGTGATCTGAAACTTTGATCTTGAAGATACATACTAGAAGAACTCTTTATTCAGAACAAAGAGATAGAGCTAGAGACTACACAAAACAATGTTATTGTAAAGTTGCCCCTCCTTAAATAGGGCGACTATAAGATGTGGAAGCTAAGAATAAAGCAGTACTTCCAGGTATAGGATTATGCTTTATGGGATGTCATTGAAAATGGTAATTCTTTCACACCAGTACCTAGAACAACATCTAATGCAGATGGTACTTCTACTTCATCAACACCAGGTCTAGTTACGACTAAAGAGAAGACCCAGAAAAAGAATGATGTCAAATCCAGAAGCTTGTTGTTGATTTCTCTTCCAAACAAAGATCTATTGACTTTCAATCAGTACAAGGATGCAAAGACGCTGTTTGAAGCAATAAAAACAAGATTTATTGGTAATGACGCCACCAAGAAGACTCAAAAGACTCTGCTGAAGCAGCTATATGAAAACTTCAACGCTCCTAGCATAAAGTCTCTTGACTCCATATTTAATAGGCTTCAAAAAATTGTTAGCCAGTTGGCCATCCTAGGAGAGAACATCTCTCAAGAAGACCTTAATTTATAATTCTTGTGAAGCCTGCCTCCTAAATGAAACACTCATGTTGTCGTCTAGAGGAATAAACCAGATCTTAACACGATAAGCTTTGATGATCTCAACAAAAATTTTAAGATCGTTAAACAAGAGGTAAAAAGAACTGTTACATCAAGCTCAAATTCAAGCTCACAGAATATGGCCTTTGTATCAACTCCTGGCAGTACTAATGAAGCTGATACTACTAATGTTCAAGTTAGTACTGGCAGTACACCAGTTAGTGCTACAAATGTTCAAGTTAGTACTGGCAGTACACCAGTGATGCTACTGTGTATGCTTTTCTGTCCAACCAACCAAATGGGTCTCAACTTGTGCATGAAGAATTAGAACAAATACATGAGGATGATCTAGAAGAAATGGATTTAAAGTGGCAATTGGCTTTGCTAAGTATTAGGGCTAGGAGGTTTATTCAGAAGACTAGAAAAAAGATTACCATCAATGGAAGTGATACTGCTGGTTATGACAAGACTAAAGTTGAATGCTTTAACTGTCATAAGATGGGGCACTTTGCAAGAGAATGCAAAATGCCAAGGAATCAGGAGAACAAAACCAAGAATCAAGAAACCACAAGGAAGACTGTGAAAGTGGAAGACACATCTTCTAAACTATGATAGCAATTGATGGAGCTGCTTTTGATTGGAGCTACATGGTTGATGATGAATCTCCCACAAACATGGCCTTTATGGATTTTTCAGACTCAGAGGTATTTACTGATAATACTTGTACTAAAACCTGGCTGAAAAACTATGCAACTCTAAAAACTCAGTATGATGAATTAAGAGTAGAATTTAATAAATCTAAGTTTAATTTGGCCAATTATTAAAGAGGATTAGCTTCGGTAGAAGAGCAACTAGTTCATTATAAACAGAATGAAAGTCTTTTAAATGAAAATATTGTTGTATTAAAAGGGATATTTTAATCAAAGACTCTGACATGGCTATTCTAAATAGTAAGCTAGAAAAAGATTAGCAAATAAAAGGATGCAATTGATTTTAAAATTGAGAAATTTGAAAATGCGTCTTAAAGCTTAGACAAGTTGATTGGAAGTTAAATTACTGATAAAAGTAAGAGAGGCATGGGATATGAAAGCTACAATGCTTTCCCACCTCCACACACTAGAAGGTTTTCACCTCCAAAATTTGACTTGTCTTACACTGGCTTACCAAAGTTTGTTGAGTCCAGTTTTCAAAGCTATGGAGTTAAGCCCATTGAAGTAGTGACTCAGACACCTAGTATAAAAATATCTAAACCTATTAAAAATGGTGCACCACTTATCGAGGATTGGGAATCAGATGGAGAGGATGAGGTTGAATCTCCTCCTGAGATTAAAAAGAAGATTGTTGAACCTAGTGTTAATAAGGTAGAAATAGATAAACCTAAACAGAATGACAAACCTACTAGGAGACCAGTCAAAAATGTTAAGATGTACAAAAAACAAAGACCTAAGGGTAATCAGAGAAATTGGAATAACCTAAAATCCTAACAACTAGGTAGTAATTTTCTCATGTACAACAAAGCTTGTTATGTCTGTGGTAGTTTTAATCATTTGCATAAATACCATAAGAGGGAAAGGATGGTAAATGGGACTAATCACTCAAGGGTGAATCATTCTGCTAACATAGCTCCAAAAGCAGTGTTAACCAGATCTGGCCTAAAACATGTAAATTCTGTTAGGCATGTTAACCCCAAAAGGTCCTCTTAAGGAAGAACAACATACAATAACAGAAACTTTTTTAAACAAGTTAATACTACTAATGAAAAAGTTAATACTGCTAGTCCAAACTTAGCAGTACTAAATGTTGTCAGGGCAAATAAGGGCAAAGCTGTAAAGGCCTTAACTTGTTGGGTTTGGTGACCAATCATACTTGATAGTGCATCAATTGTTTTAAAGAAACATACCTATTTTGATGCATGAGGCAGTTCCAAGTCTGCCATGGCTTGGGTCCCAAAAGAAAACTAATGCCTTTATTTCATGTGTAGGGTCATTCACGCAAGCAATTAGAAGATCAAGGATATGTTAATAGTGGATGTTCCAGGCATATGACAAGAAATATATCCTACCTTACAGACTTTCAGGAGTTTGATGATGGATATGTTGCCTTTAGGGGAGGAGCTAAAAGTGTTAAGATTACTGGCAAAGGAACAATAAGAATTGGGAAGCTTGATTTTGAGGATGTGTACTTTGTCAAGAATCTTCAATTTAACCTTTTTAGTGTCTCATAGATGTGTGATAAAAATAACAGTGTTCTTTTTACTGACACTGGCTGTTTTGTTCTATCTATTAACTTTAAGTTAGCTAATGAAAATCATGCCTTACTTAAAGTTCCTAGAAAGAAAAAACATGTATAGTGTTGATATGAAGAACATTGTCCCTAAAAAGGATTTAACTTGTCTTGTTTCAAAGGCCACAAATGATGAATCAATGCTTTGGCATAGGAGATTTGGTCATAGAAACATTAAAAACATTAATAAACTTATAAAGGAAAACTTTGTTAGAGGTCTACCTTTAAAACATTTTGAAATTGACCAAACTTGTGTTGCTTGTTTAAAGGGGAAGCAACACAAAGTCTCCTTTATGTCTAAAATTCATAACTCTATTACTCAACCATTATTCATGTTGCATATGGACTTGTTTGGTCCTACTTTTGTGAATAGCTTAATGAATAAGAAATACTGTCTTATTGTCACTGATGATTTTAGCAGATTTACTTGGGTATTTTTTTAGCAACTAAGGATGAAACTAGTAGGATCCTTAAGAACTTTATCAATGAGATAGAAAACCTAGTAGATAAGAAAGTGAAAATAATTAGATGTGATAATGGGACAGAGTATAAGAATAAAGTTATGGATGATTTTTGTAGAGAAAAATGTATTAAGAGGTAATACAGTTAGCTAGAACTCCTAAGCAAAATAGGGTTGCTAAAAGGAGAAATAGGACACTGATTGATGCAACAAGAACCATGCTAGCAGATTCTATGTTACCTACTACATTTTGGGCTAAAGCAGTAAATACTGCTTGTTATGTACAGAATAGAGTACTAGTAATTAAGCCTCATTTTAAGACCCCTTATGAGCTCTTTAGAGATAGAGCACCAGCTCTTAGCTTCATGAGACCCTTTGGGTGTCATGTTACAATACCTAATACCTTAGATCATCTAGGAAAGTTTGATGAATTATGTACCAGTTTTTGCAGGTACAAACTCTAATGATTTTGAAGGAAAAGGAGCAAGTTTTGATGCAGGTCAATCTAGCATGGAGAAAGGACCTAGCCAAGAATGCATTTTGATGCCACTATGGAATGATAGTTCTTTATCTGACTCTTTTTCCAAAGATTCTGATAATAACAACAAGGATAATTATGGTCCATGTCAAGAATGTAAAGGTGTTAATCAAGAGACGCCTAATGCTCAAAATAGTACTAACAATATTAATACTGATGGTTCAAGTATTAATAATGCTAGTTCAAATATTAATACTACTGGCCCAACAGTTAATACTGTTAGACAGAGTTATGATTTCTTTGGTGCTGAAAATGACACACTACGTTTGAATGAAGTAGTAGTAAATATCAATAATGTCTCTACAACATATACTGTCCTTACTACTTCAATTACAAGAATTCACAAAGATCACTCTCTTGATAATGTGATTGGTGATATATAGTCTGGTGTACAAACAAGAAGGATGACTGTAACTACTAATGAATAAGGGTTCCTTAGTGCTATTTATGAAAAGAAGACTCATGAAGATCTTCATACTTGTTTGTTTGCATGTTTCTTGTCATAAGAAGAGCCAAAAAAGATTACAAATGCTTTAAAAGATCTAGCTTGGGTAGAAGCAATGCAGGAAGAACTCTTGCAGTTTCATCTATAAAAGGTTTGGATACTAGTGGATTTTCCTAGAGGAAAAAGGGCCATTGGTACAAAATGGGTGTTTTGAAACAAGAAAGATGACAGAGGGATTGTAATAAGAAACAAAGCCAGATTGGTTACTCAGGGATTTACTCAAGAAGAAGGAATTGATTATGAAGCAGTATTTGCCCATGTAGCAAGAATTGAAGCTATAAGATTGTTTCTTTTATGGGATTTCTTGTTTATCAGATGGATGTTAAGAGTGCTTTTCTATATGGAAGGATTGAAGAAGAGGTTTATGTCTGTCAACCTCTAGGATTTGAAGACCCTGGCTATCTTGATAAGGTCTACAAGGTGGAGAAAGCTCTCAATGGCTTGCATCAAGCTCCAAGAGCCTGGTATGAAACACTTGCCAAATATCTTATGGGCAATGAATTTCAAAAAGGAAAGATTAATCAAACGTTGTTCATCAAGAGATAAAAAGAGGGTATTCTGCTTGTCCAAGTGTATGTTGATTAAATAATATTTAGATCTACTAAAAAGGAGTTATGTATTGAATTTGAAGAACTTATGCATAACAAGTTCCAAATGAGTTCCATAGGAGAACTCACCTTCTTTTTAAGATTGCAAGTCAAGAAGAAGTCAGATGGAATATTTATCAGCCAAGATAAATATGTTGATGAGATTTTGAGAAAGTTCAACTATACAGATGTTAAAATAACCAGCTCCCTAATGGATAAAGAAAAGGCTTTGCTCAAAGATTCAGATGGTGATGATGTTGATGAACATCTCTACAGGTCTATGATTGGGTCTTTGATGTATCTTACATCATCTAGACCAGACATTATGTTTGATGTGTATACATGTGCCAGATTCCAAGTAAATCCTAAGGTGTCACACCTTTATGCTGTTAAAAGGATCTTTAGATATTTAAAGGGAAAACCTAAATTAGGCCTTTGGTATCCTAGAGATTCTCCATTTGACTTGCTGGCATATACAGATACTAACTATGCTGGAGCTAGCCTAGACAGAAAATATACATCATGAGGATGTCAATTTTTAAGGTGCATACTAATATCATGGCAGTGCAAGAAGCAAACTGTGGTTGCTACTTCTACTACTAAAGCAGAATATGTGGCAGCTGCTAGTTGTTGTGGTTAAGTACTCTGGATTCAGAATCAGTTGCTAGATTATGGGTATAACTTTATGCACACCATGATTTATATTGACAATAGCAGTACTATATGTATTATTAAAAATCATGTGTTTCATTCTAAAATAAAACATATAGAGATTAGATATCATTTTATATGAGACTGCAATGATAAAAAGTTAATTCAAATAGTTAAAATCCATACAGATAACAATTTTGTAGATTTATTCACAAAAGCTTTTGATGTTGGACGTTTTTAGTACTTGATAACAAGTATTGGAATGTTAAATCCCTAAGGTCTTAATCTCTTTATGTTGTTGTAAACAGGATTAGTACTGTTAGTTGTTAATACTGCTAAGCATAAATTAATACTGCTAGTATTAACTTAACACTGTTGGTTAAAACTGTTATTCTTAGTTAATACTGCTAAAAAGAAGATACTTTGGATTGTGTTTTTCTTAGCTTTAGACTAACATTTGCAGGTTATGAAAAGAGATATGGTTGATTTTGAGGGGAGGATATTTGTCCTTTCAGTGTTGGTTATACATCACACAACAAATGGTAATCAATTCACCATGTTTAATCAACAAGAAAGAATTAGCTATTCTAGGGCAAACGGCAACTGGTAAAGAATAATCAAATCCGTTGATGGCTGATAGTTAGCCAAAAACTATAGATAGAGTGAATGAGCTTAAATGGGTCAATTTACTCCTATTCATGGGTTATGCATAAATATGGATTCTCATGAATTCTCACATGTCTATCTAGTAGATTCTAGTGTAATTATGATGAATAGAGACATGTTATTGAATGATTATTGAATAAAAGGTTAATACTGCTATGCAAATTCTTAATACTGATGGGCAAAAATATTACTATTGCTAGACAAAAGTTAATACTGCTAGTGTTAGCTTAGTACTGCTAGGTTACCGTTTGTACTGTTTGGCGATCAAAGTAGTTATCATTAATTAAATATAACCGTTAAGATATTTTTGCCGGATACTTCGCTTATAGGTTACTTGAATTGGATAATTTGTGATACTTCTTTAATTTTTAAGCTTTCCTTCATGATTAAATCACTATTTATTCAGTCAGTCACATCAAAACCCTTAAGTGTCATCTATATCTTTTAACTTGCTCTTATCAAACGCTCATCCTATCATAACCGATTTAAACCCAGAACTTAATTCAAGATTTACTCATCTTTAATGGCAACCTTGAAATTTTATGATAAGCATAATATGGTCGCTTTTCTTTAAAAGCCAACTGGGAGTGACGAATTTCATTAGATAGTAGATTTTCTTGTTGGCAGTCATATCAGGTATGCCTTAACTACTAATCCTACTATCTATATTTCTCTAATTGAATAGTTTTGGCAGACTGCTACTGTCAAAATAGTCAATAATGGAGAACAACAATTAATTGTTACAGTTGATGGGCAAACATTTTCTATTACTGAAGCATCTTTTAGGAGACATCTTCAATTGGAAGATGTTGATGATATTAGTTCTTTGCCTAATACTAAAATATTTGATCAACTTACTCTAATGAGGTATGTTTCAAATAGTGATAAACTTACTTTTCAAAAAGGTAAATTTTCACCCCAATGGAGATTTTTGATCCATACCATCTTACATTGTTTAAGTCCTAAGAAAACATCATGGGAACAATTTTCAAGTATTAATGCAACTGCAATAATCTATTTAGCTACAAATATGACTTTTACCTTTTCAAAACTAATTTTTGATGGTATGGTAAAAATGTGGATAGTAAAACAAAAAAAATTATGTATCCACGATTTGTGAAAATCATTATGAATAAGAAGAAAAGGCTTCTTAATACACATAAAAGAACATATGTTGCTCCTACTTTAACTCAAAAACTTTTTAGCAACATGTAAAAAGGTTTTACAGGGGAACACATTTCCCTATTTGACACTATGTTACTTCATGACCACCCTAGTCAGGATGAAGGTCCACCAAGCCCAGGTGAGGCCCAACACATACATACTATCATTGAAACATCTCTATAACTCCAAAACATCTCCAACACCTATAGGAAAAATAGGACAAGAACAAGAAGAGTGGGCATTAGGATACCTCAGTCCAATGTTCCTACCTTAAGTGTTGCAAATGAGGCCATCATCAAGGATATGAATGATGGATTGGTAAGGGCTACCACTACTGCTTCTAGCTTTGAAGTAGGCGGGGTAGTGGTAACATTGCTAAGTCATAAGCCAAGGCAACACCATCTGTGCTAAGTTCTCTAAGAACTAGCTCAGAAGGTGGTCCCGTGTGCCACTTTACCATGGGGGATAGTCCTATTCAGGCTAGGCCTGAAAGGCTATCTGACTTGCCCAATGAACCACCTCTCAGATAAGGTAATACATCTCGAAGTGGGGAGGGTAGTATGAAATTTTTGGAATTGATGGAAATGTGTACAAATTTGTTAGAAAAAGTTACTAGCTTGGAGGATGAACTTACAAGAACCAAAGCTTTCTACAAAAAAGCTTTTCTTACTCTCACCAAAAGTGTGAAGAAATTAGAAAAACAGCTCAAGCATAAGACAAAAAGAAGTACAGTTATTGACTCCTTAGAGGATAAAGAACCAAGTTTGGGTGTTGAGGATTCTCCTAAACAGGGGAGGATAATTGTAGAAATTGATGAAGATGAGGATGTCAACTTGGTCAAGAGTAGTAAGCAAGAGAAAGCACAAGATACAGCTAAGCATAGAGTGGAGAGTGAATATGATGATGATGATACAACTCTTACAGAGACATTGCTGAATATTCAAAGGAGTACAACAAAAGGAAAAGCTATTATGATAGAATCTCAGTTAGAGCTTGCCACTACAAAGATGAAAGAAAGACAAGAAAGAGCTGGATTTGAGGCAGCAATAAATTACAAGAGCAACTTGATGAAGAGGAAAGAAAAAGGTTTGCTTGAGATGCAGAAGTGGCAAAAAGGCTACAAGACGAATTTTATGATGCAGAAAGAAAGGGGATAGCGCAAGAAACCTTAACACAAGCAAAGCAGTCGGAAGAAAGGGAAAAAGTCATTGATTGGAATGATCCAGATGTGCTAAGGTACCATGTACTTCAAAACAGACCTTTTTCTAAAGCTAAAGTAAGAAGGAATATGTGTACTTATTTGTAGAATCAAGGAGGATACAAGATGAAACAATTTAAAGGAATGAGCTATGAACAGATTAGACCAATATTTGAAAGGGTTTGGGATAAAAATCATACCTTTGTACCTAAGGATTTAAAATTTAAGAAGGAAGTAATGCAGAGGTCGGGATTTGATCTTCAACAGGAAGCTAAGACAGCATAAGGAAGGTTGAAAAGAAAGACTTCAAAAGATAGAGAGTATATAACTAAGAAACAGAAGTTAGATAAGCAAGCAGAAGTTCAAGTCAATAGAGATCAAGAGAAAGATGAGATGAAGAAGTATATGAAAATAGTTCTTGATGAAGAAACAGCAATTGATGTTATACCATTGGCCACTAAACCTCCAATTATTATTGATTGGAAAATCATCAGTGAAGGAAAAATTAGTTCTTATTACATCATAAAAGCTGATGGAAGTTTAAAAAGATACACTTCAATGATTCATTTGCTTCAGAATATTAATAGAGAAGATTTAGAAACTCTCTGGAAGTTAGGCAATGCTAAGTATGGAGATACAAGGCCAGAGGAAGCTTATGAAAGAGTATTATGGGGTGATCTTAAAGTGATGTTTGAGCCTGATATAGAAAGTGGGATGCGGAGGAATCTACAGAAACATGATGTAACAGCTTGGAAGCT
>BQNB010201723.1:0-10891 GCA_026074375.1 Tanacetum coccineum
CATGTCATCTTCGACAGTTACCTACACGTCTGTTTTTTCTGATTCTGAGCCATGGAGATTCCAGTGGGTATCTGATGATGAGCTAGAGGCACCTGAGGAGGCGTCGTAGTTTCCTAAGCAGGCACCACCATCGCTTGACTATGTGTTTGGACCTGAGCACCCACCATCACCGGACTACATGCCCGGTCCTTAGCACCCACCTTCACCTGACTACGTACTTGGTCCAGAGTACCCGGAGTACTTGGTACCATCTGACGATGAGGTACCTATTGAGGATCAGCCTCTACCGACTGATGCTTCACTTACAACCCTATCACTGGGCTATGTTGCTGACTCCAATCATTCGGAGGAGGGCCCAAGGAGGATCCTGCTGAGTATCTGATGTGTGTTTTACAAGCTTTAAATTTATAATACTAGAAATATCGATTTTTACTAAAACCACAACACTCAGGAAGTATACCCGTTCGTGTATAGTATAGATTTTAGGTAAGTCCAGGTCGTTCCACGGGAATTGAAGTTATCACAGTTTGTAATTAATGTGCTAAGGTTAATTAGATTGTCACAGATCAAATTAACCAAATCTTGCATATATCGGATATTATAACAAAAGTGATTCAAACAAATGATTAAGGTATGTTTGTTTAGGCAATGATCACTTAGATAATGATGAGTTTGGAATAGTGTTTATAAGTTTTATACAATAGAGTTATCACAAGTTATAAATCCTTTCGGCCTTTAAATATAACTAGTGATTATATCGATTAATAACAACAAATCCTTTCGGCCTTTATAAGTTATTATAACCAATATATTAAGTGGAATGATTAAACACATATATAAAAGGACCCTTTCGGCCTATATTCTTGTATAAAATATGTTTTACCAATTCAATAAACACATATCCAAACGCTCCATAACCAAGATCATATATTGCCCAAACAAACCCAAGATGACTACTCTATGATCAAAGTAACAAAACACATAACATTCATCATAAATCCAATAAAGATCATATTCAAAAGAGTAACAAGGTTTATAACGACTTCAAGAGCAAAATATGGTGATTTCACAAGAAGTTCCCAAGAACATCTTACTATATTCAAAACAAAATTCGAAAACTATGAAGAATTCTATCACAATCGATTATAGATTCGAATAAACACTTCTATTATGCTTCTTTGATGGATCAAAACCTGGAAATTGATGGTGGAAAGTAGTGGTGGTCGATAGTGGTGATGGTGGTTTGAAGGGGTATTTGGTTCCTTGGTTTGTTAAGCCAAGATCACCAAAAACACTTCTTCTAAGTGTTCTAAACGAAGTGGTAGTTTGTGTGTGTAAGAGATATGGAATGAGGTGATTAGGGGCTGTATTTGTAGGCTAAAAATGGGCCAAAGTGCGCCGCACAAACTTATTTGTGCGCCGCACATAGTGAGTTAATGCAATTAGTATTTAATTGCCTTTAATTCTCTCCACCGCCTTAAAAGTGCGCCTCACTTTTGCCAAAACCGCCGCACTTTAGGTGTTAAAAGACTGTTTAGTTCTGGTGAAAAGTGCGACGCACTTTCTGCAAGTGCGACATACTTTTGTTCGCTTTTAACAGTTGGCCTTTTATACGGTTGTAGATAATTGAATTTCGCTCATGTGGCCGCTTGAACTAACTAAAACGGAGTTCGTATAACCGAGTTATGACCAAAACAGTGAACAGGTGTAGGGAGATCTTTATCTTCAGTTATTTCTTCGTTTAAGCTTCAAATCTTTGTGTAGTCTTCCGTTTTCTTCCGTGACACGTACCTAGAACATATAATAGCAAATATACTTGATTAAGTACCAAAAGTTCACGAGAAATGATCAAATAAATACAAATAACGCCGCCGAAAACATGTATAATTTAGGCGTTATCAAATCCCTCCACACTTAGCTATTGCTTGCCCTCAAGCAACTAAAGCGAGAAAACAAGATCATTTATCGTGACGTAGAGAAAAAATCATTTTAGTATTAACAAGTGTTTACCAGTTTTATAACTTTTCAGGCATAGACATATAACAGAGTACCTCACATTGGGAAAGCGTTTGTTTTTGAATTCACACGAGTCACTCAGATAGGGTTTATATTTTTAAAGTCACTCAATTGCACAAACATAATCTAGGTCGCTACCATATGCTTGTAGTAGACACATAAACAAGCATGTTGCGGCGTGAGCACCTAGACAAAAATCTCAAAGAGGCAAAACGTGATAACGATGAGAGTGAATAGCAGATACTTGATTCCATGTGCCAGAACTTTGCCTTATACTTTGAACTTTTATTATTTTTTTCTTCTTTCTTTTTTTCAACGATTTGGTGTTTAATTTTGATCTTATGTACAATCATTTTAACCTTATCCCCATTAATTAACAAACGATGTATAATTTAGGCGTTATCAAATCCCTCCACACTTAGCTATTGCTTGCCCTCAAGCAATTAAAGCGAGAAAACAAGATCATTTATCGTGACGTGGAGAAAAAAATCATTTTAGCATTAATAAGTTTTTACCAGTTTTATAACTTTTCAAGCATTGACATATAACAGAGCATCTCACATAAGGAAAGTGTTTGCTTTTGAATTCACACGAGTCACTCTGATAGGGTTTTATATTTGTAAAGTCACTCAATAACACAGACATAATCTAGGTCTCTACCATATACTTGTACTAGACACACAAACATGCCTTTTGCAGCATGAGCACCTAGACAGAAATCTCAAAGAGGCAAAATGTGATAATGATGAGGGTGAATAGCAGATACTTGATTCCATGTGCCAGAACTTTGCCTCATACTTTGAACTTTTTTTTTCTTCTCTTTTTTTTTTCTTCTTTTTTTTCTTTGAAGATTTCTTTTCATTCTAGATACTGTGATAACTAAGGCTGACACAAAACTTCTTCATCATAAAGCACATTTTTCTTGCTCTTGGGATACATTAGGGATCTCAACACTAAAAGCGAGTGTTGCAGATACATAATTGCATAAGGATTTATTTCACCTCTTATCATACGACTTTGTCTATAAATTAACCTCACTGCAGTCTAGTAAATGATGATCAAGCACAAGTTTTAGAGCTACTAAATTACCGGCCCACTCATATAACTTTGTACCAATACCAATGCTCCAAAAAAAGCAACAAAACTACAAATACACAGCCGTAACGATGGGTAAGACACTTGCAATTGCATTCAAACCTTAACTCGAGAACGCTAAAGGTAAAAATTATCTTAGGTATCAAAGGTGGATACCCGAATTCTTTAAGGCTAAATTTCTCACAATTTTAGTGGACTATTTTTGTGCTAGTTAAAATGTTAATCCAGTTGGATTTGCCTTACTAAGCGTATGCATTTTTTAAGTTTTTGGAAAAGCAATATATAAATTTTTAAAAGTTTCCAGAAAATATCAGTTGAGAGTTTGAAAATTTCTACAGGGCAAACATGGAGGGACATGATTAATTTTTCCTATTTGCTACCCCTCCACACTTAAGTTGAACATTGCCCTCAATGTGAGAACTGATAAATATAGAAAATAGGTAAATTTAAGGGAAAATGGTACTTCCCGGGGTTCTTAAGTTACTGGTTGAATTATGAAGGATATGGCGCGAAATGAAACGCCAAGCATGTGTATTCTACCACATGTAATATAATACTCCAATTATATAAGTCTCTAAGTGTAAAATGCCAACCACCAATCCAAGCTCCACCTATTTTATTTAATCTACAAAATAGACACAACTACAAGAAAAATATTAAATACAAAAGCGCACTTTCGTAGGCACCACGGTTGCATTTAGCGCATGCAGCAAGCCTTTAAACCTCTCGGTATACCGAGTAGATGAGTTATAATCTCGTGAGGGTTTCCAACGAACACGCCCACAAAGTTCGTTATATTTCTTTTTTTGGGCACAAAAATCAAGGTAAGAAACACACCGGCCGAATGCGTGACATACTTAAAAACTGCACAGTTTTTATCTTATATATATATATATATATTCATGTATGTATGTATTTTTAGTTTTAAATTTTTTATAGGTTTATTATTATTATTTACTATTACTACTATTATTATTATTATACTTAACTTGATTTAAGATTCCTTAATGATACGGTTCAAGTTGGAATGATCCACTCTTAAACATTTAGGGTACGATATTTTTGGTATGTACTCACAAAAAGGATATTCTTTTTTTACCACATGATAGCCCCTTTTTGATGTCTTAATAGGTTTATCTTTTTTGATTTTATTGTTAACGATGATAGGAGGTGGTGGATCTTTTTGAATTTTTGGAGAATAATCAGACTTTCCACTCCCGGTGAATACGGCATTCACGTGCTCGGTGTGAGCTTGAGGAGGAGGTGGTGGTACAGTCCTATCGGTTTGTTCTGAAGATACGTTTTGAGATTTCAACCACTCATCTATTTTTCTTTCCATGTCTTTAATTTTAGTTTAGAAATTATTTTTGTTTTGCTTCATCATTAAAATCATATCGTTAACATTGTTTTTGACAAACATATTTGAAACTCTTTGATCATCTAAGAATTTAGTCATTAATTTTTTTAAATTAGTTTTAGATTGAGGTTCTTGGTTGATAGGTTTAGACTTTTCCTTAGGTAAAACACCAGTGGTTTTACCATCGTCTCTAGCAAAAAGTTTCCAATGAACAGTTCCCATGCTATGGATACATCTTTTGAAATCTTCAAGGTCATTTCTCACATCATTGTTTAATTCTGTGAGTAATTTCTCAGAATCATTACGATCATGATGGAATTGGTGAGAATGCGAATCATGAGAATTTCGGTCTTTATTACCTTCAGATTGGATGTAATTTGCTTCATGATGTTCACACATCGGCGTGTCATCGTTTAGGTGGTTTTTAGAAGCGTTTCCCTCTTTAAGCTCATTGTATTTGTTACGTATATCTTGTAATTCTTCATTTAAGCTTATAATTTGAGAATCCATAGCCTTTAATTTTTCCATAAATTGAGAATTATCAGTATTACTATCACTTCCATCAGCGAAGGAAACAAATTTTCGATGATGTTCGTTTTTGGATTTAATGGGCCAATCATGTTCAAAAAGGACTTTGTCCTCGAGAAATTGAAAAGCTAGATTTGGACTTTTGTAGAGGAAGATTACTCCAGCTGTTACGTCCAGGATTCCTTGAGTGGGTTCGTCTAGACCGTGATAGAATATTTGAATAATAGCTCCTTTGGTCAGACCGTGCCCTTGACATTTTTGAAGCATGCTCTTGAGTCGTAACCAAGCGTCGGTTAGACTTTCACATACGAGTTAAGAGAAACTTCTGATTTCAAGTAAAAGACGGTTAAACAACGAAGGTGGAAAGAATTTGTTTATAAAATCTTTTCTCATTTGTTCCTACGATGTTATAAACTCTTCATTAAGTTCGTTAAACTAGGTTTTAGCTTTATTGCACAAGGAAAAAGGAAATATCAAAAGGTTAATAGCTTCACTATGTGTTTATTTTTTCGAATTTATTTTTTTGAATCATATTTAAGTGAGTACTATTGATAACAAAGTTGTCATCAACATCGAGTTGAATAATAGTAGAATTAGAAGTCGGTGCTACAATCTTGGCACTTTCCCACATAGGCTGATCATCAGGATTGAGAATTATTTGTTTGGGTTTAACATCCTCTTCAAGTATATTTATAACGACAAAGTCATTAACGGAAGAATGTTTGGTTGAAGATTTGATCTGAATGTATTCTTTTTGGAACATTTTAAATTTCCATGTCCTTGTTATTAAATTTTTATTTAATTTATATATTAGATTCACAAGTTATTTTCCGTAAGATAGGGGATTTATACATACATTAAGCATTTTGCAAAGAGACATTTTTATATATATAATAAAGGCTAATAGGATAATATTCAAAATAAAGTAACTAATTTTCATATATTTTTTATAATTTTTTATTTTTATAGATTTATATAGATATAGATATATATTTTAATTTAATTATATATGGCAAATAAGGATAAATAAATAAAAGATTTTTTTTCGGATAGGTACGGCGTACTTCGGGAAAAGTGCACCGGCTTTTCTGGAAATTTTATGTTTTTTCGAATATTATGATAAACTAGATAATTACAAATATACAAGGCATATAATCAAATAAAATACAATTCCAAATGATTATAAAACCTAAGACTAGCAGATTGGGGGTTTTAGTTTTGGTTTTTGAAATAAGATTTTGTTTGTGAAAATTTGCAGAAAGTGCGGTGTACTTGGGTAAAGTGCGGCATACTTCCTGGGTTTTCAGGAAAACCGGCGCACAAATAGGATGTGTGGCATACTTCCTGACGAAAAAACAATTTTTGGGTTCCGTTTGCCAGAAAACGATACGGCAAGTTTGAAAAAAAAATTGTAAAACAAAATAGCACCAGAAATAAGCAACAAACTATAACAACTTAAACAATTCCCCAGTAGCAGTGCCAAAAACTTGATGTGTGTTTTGCAAGCTTTAAATTTATAATACTAGAAATACCAATTTTTACTAAAAACACGACACTCAAGAAGTATACCCTTTCGTGTATAGTATAGCTTTAGGTAAGTCCAGGTCGTTCCATAGGAATTAAAGTTTTCACGGTTTGAAATTATGGTGGTAAGGTTAATAAGATTATCACAGATCAAATTAACCAAATCTTGCATATATCGAATGTTGTAAAGAAAGTAATTAAATGATGATTCAATCAAATGATTAAGGTGTGTTTGTTTAGACAATGATCACTTAGATAATGATGTGTTTGGAATAGTGTTTATAAGTTTAGAAAATACAGTTATCACAAGTTATAAATCCTTTCAGCCTTTGAATATAACTAGTGATTATACCGATTAATAACAACAAATCCTTTCGGCCTTTATAAGTTATTATAACCAATATATTAGACGGATTGATAGAACACATGTATAAAGAAACTTTTCGGCCTATTTTCTTATATAAAATATGTTTTACCAACTCAATAAACTCATATCCAAACACTACATATCAAAGATCACATTAATGCCAAACAAACACAAGATGACTACTCTATGTTCATATTTATAACAACCATATTATAAATGATAAACTCATAATATTTCATCATAAATATAAATAAGAATGTACCAACGATTCGTAAATGAAAGTGTATGAGAACAAAAGATCGAATAACAAAATATTCGACTCAACAACCAATAACAACATCAACCAATGATTCCAATATCAAGCCTACACCCTATACTTCTGTAACCAACCAAAATATATCACCAATATCCTTGGAATTCAGCGACAACAACAATGGTAGACGGAAAAAGGTGTTTAGCAATGGGTTTTATATTAAGTACTTGAAGAATTATGGTTGATTCTCCAAGCATATGGTTGTTAGATTATAGAAACGGATGGACGAGGTATGAAGATGGTGGTGAATCTCTAGAAAACATGGTTTAAAGTGGTGGTGGTGATGGTGGTTTGAAGGGGTGTTGGGATCCTTGGATTGTCAAGCCAAAATCACCAAAAACACCTTTTCTAAGTGTTCTAAACGAATGTGATTTGTTTGTATGAGATTGTGTGAAATAAGAGGGCCAAGGAGGTATTTATAGACTCTTTGGGGGTAAAAGTGTGTCGCGTAAACTTATTTGTGCGCCACACATAGGGAGTTAATGCACACTTCATTTAATTGCCTTTAATTTTCTCATAGACTCAAAAGTGTGCCGCACTTTGGCCAAAACCACCATACGTTTCTCACTTTCAGCACTTGGCCTTTTTCATGGTTGTAGATAATTGAATTCTCTTTACGTAGCTGCCAGAATCGCGTCAAACGAAGTTCGTATGACCGAGTTATGGCCAAAACAGTGAACAGGTGTCGGGAGATCATTAACTTGAGTTATTTCTTCGTTTAAGCTTCAAATCTTCGTGTATTCTTCCGTTTTCTTCCACGACACATACCATGAACCTATAATAACAAATATAGTCTATTAAGTATCAAAATTTCACGAGAAATGATAAAATAAATGCAAATAACGCCACCAAAAACATGTATAATTTAGGCGTTATCAGGGATACGCCGTATTCAATAATTAGAACAGGCTGTATCGGTTGTTCGATCAGAACAGATGCAACAAAGAAAAACAATGCAAATAACACACACAAATATGCAAATTTTACAATGCAAACAATTAAGATGGATAATCCTAAAACTTATAAAAAGACTAAAAAATACAAAAAAATTACTCTTATCGAAATTATATTAAATCTAAACTAAAAATACTAATAAACAATAAATAAACAACTTCACTCCTCGACAGCAGCGCCAAAAAGTTGATGTGTCGTTGTGTATAGGTAATTTATGTTATCAAGTTTTATTATTTATATTTTGCCGACTCTACCTAAAAACAACATTAACGGGCAGTGTACCCGATCAGTTGTAGGTCCGTTGGTAAGTAAGGTGTCGATCACTAAGAGTGAGAGCTTTAATACCTAAACTAAGGCAATGAGGTTTTCAGCCTGAGAGAATGGCACAGTTTTGGGTATTCTAACCTAAATATGATGATAGTTAACACACAAGTTGATAGACAGAAGATAAAGAAGCAGTCGAGCCTATTGTAAGGAAAACATAATAACCATGTTTAATCTAATAAAATGCATGTTTTGTTTATAAGTGCAATGATCGTCTTATCTCGTTGGTGACATATCATTTCTAGGTTTAGGCGGTACTTCTTCCTAAACCCTAGACTTGGCAATTCTGTCACAATTAACCAAATCTGCATAAAGCATTCATTGTTGATTATAACCTATCTTAGGAGACAATAATGATGATCTTATTAAATCCTAGCTCATCGAGACTTTACTAACTTACTACTTAACGGCTCTTTATATACGAGTAGTCCACTGTCCAGATCTTTACCCAAGGAATCAGAACGTTATTCGTGATCCTAGGTCACCTGCTAGTCTAACTATTCACTAAACCAAAGGCAAAGACATGTCAATATTTGTGATCCTATGACTCTAGATATATAAATTAGTGTATCTAGTTTATTTCGGACTCTAGCTAACACTCTATGTGTATTCCTAGATACGATTGAATGATAAGTTAAACACATACTTAAGCACATAAACGAGTATAAATTGATAAACATGATCAACACACAACGAATAAGCATACAATCAATATAAATAAACCAAACATTATATTACCATAAACATGTCTAATACCTAAAGGTATTAGCCAATAGCCATTGTAATCAATACAAATGTCATAGATGAACAATTAAGGTAAACTAAACGATAATGAACGATACCAAAAACAAAACGCGTATTTAGAGTATAGAAATTACAAGGGTTTTCCTATGGATTGAAGTGCTTTGTAGTACCTTCTTGGCTTCTCTTGGTGGTTAAAGAATACCTAAAACGAGTTTAAGGGTTTGGTATTTATAGACTCTGGAAATTGATTGATACGCCATATTGAATGAGTTCAATATCACGTATTGGGATTTTTTTGCATGGGCTCCACGAATATAGTATTCCAGAATGTTCCGATTCAGCAAACTCAAGCTGTTCCTTCAAATGAATTGTCAAACTACAAGAAGATAAATGCAACCTTCAATTCAAACTTCAATGTCAAATCAAACCAATGAGCTTAAGAATATGATGGCTAGTTTTTTCCAAATGAATACCGCTTCTTCTTCGGGTTCAGGATCACTTCCTAGCAATACCATTGCTAACCCGAGAGGTGACTTGAAAGCAATCACCACCCGAAGTGGTGTTGCTTACGATTGTAACACCCACATTTTACATATAGCAGCGGAAGCTAATTTGGGGTATTACTTCATGGATACAACAATCATAATCATAGAAAACGACTCAACAGAGACGTTTGTTCAAAAGATACGTTATCATTCATTTAAAATCAGAGTTTTACAAAGGCAGGTCCCAAAATCTAGAAACATAAAATGTGAATGATAACAAGTTTTAGCCATCTTCAAGTCCATGCCACTCCGTGCCATAAGTTGCTTAATTACCTGAGATAGACATGCTAAAAAGTTAACATAAAGGTTGAGTGAAATTCATAGGTTTGATATGTAATAGTTGAATACAAGTTATTATAATGGAAATATTGGTATTGTAGGGATAATTATCATGGAGAACATTATTATCATAGAGAACAGTATTATCATAGAGAACAATATTATCATGGAGAAAAATATTATCATGGAGAACTGTATTATCATGGAGAACAGTATATCATGGAGAACAATATTATCACCTTAAACTCATGAATCACATAAAGAGATATTAAAGAGATATTGGGAGATACTACCCAAATAGATATTAAAGAGATATTGGGAGATACTACCCAAAGAGATATTAAAGAAATATTGGGAGATACTACCCAAAGATATACTTCCATGTATTTATGCAATAATATATCAGGATAGCATACAATTTAGAAAACACTTGCATTCATGGTTTATAGTAGGTATCACAGGATTATAAAGTATGTAAGGTTATGAATTCATTAAGTCTTTGAAAAGTAATCACATTGTTATAAGATAAACAAGTATATAAAAGAGTTTGTAAACAAGCATGTATCCCCCTTGTGGGTTTATAAAACATGTAAATACCTAAAAGCGGGGCTATGAAATTTACCTGATAGGTAGATGCAATAAATATTCCAAAATGAAAACGGACGACCTTATCACAATCTTAACGGGAAAGGTTGATATAGCCAAATGATTCTAAACAGCCACGTCACGCAACCTGAGTAGATATGTCAAGTCTTAGAAAGATTATACTTTAGAACTTTGGTTCAGAGAGTTATGAGTTTGATTGAAGAGTTTGGAATTATTGTATCACCGTTCGGGCTATCATA